>JAQZBX010010068.1:0-44990 GCA_029593785.1 Cabassous unicinctus
CCACGTGGAATAGATTGCAGCCACATCTGCAGCTCCATCCCTGCCCCAGGCAGGGGAGGATGGGGTGTAAAGTTTCATCAGTCTCTCCAGGCCACTACAGGTCTTGCCCTGCATGACTTGGATAATTGCACAGGGTTGTGGCTCTGTCCCTACCCATGGCAAAGGAGAAGGTGGAAGAAAATCATTGGTCCCTGGGGCAACACAGGCAGCTTAAGCCTCCAGAGCTTACAGCCCCAACTACATCCTCGGCTCCTTCTATAGAAACAGCAAAGAGAAATGGCAAGAAATCCGTAAACTAAAGGGAGAAACTGTGCCTAGAATAAATACATCTAGTAAGCCAGATGCCAAGACACCAACAAAGAAAAACTACAATCCATACCAAGAGTCAAGAAAATATGGTCCAGTTCAAGGGACAAGTTAAGACTCCAGATAACATAAGGTGTTGAGACAACTAATCATAGATATTCAAACAAATATCCTTAATAAATTAAATGAAATAGCTAAAGACATTAAAGATATTAAGAAGGAATTGGATGAGCACAAGGAATGATTTGAAAGCATACATAGAAAAACAGCAGATCTTATGGGAATGAAAGGCACAATATATGAAATTAAAAATACACTAGAATCATATAACAGCATATTTGAGGAGTAAAAAGAAACGATAGATGAGCTTGAAGACATGACCTCTGGAAGTGAATATGCAAAAGAACAGATGAAGAATAGAATGGGAAAAGTTTAACAAAGTCTCAGGGAACTAAAGACAGAAAGAGACATGCAAACATACATGTAATGGGTGTCCCAGAAGGAAAAGAGAAGAGAAAGGGACTAAAGGAATATTTGAAGAAAAAATGGTAGAAAATTTCCCAACTTTACTGAAGGCCATAGATATCTGTGTCCAAGAAGCACAATGTACTCCCATCCAAATAAATCCAAATAGACCAACTTTGAGACACATATGAATCAGAATGTCAAATGCCAAAGACAAAGATAGATTTCTGAGAGCAGCAAGAGAAAAGTAATGCATAACATATAAGGGGTACAAAATAAGATTAATTGCAGATTTCTCATAGAAACCATGGAGACAAGAAAGCAGTGGTATGATATATTTAAGATACTGCAAGAGAAAACCTCCCAGCCAAGAATCTTATATCCAGTATGATTGTCTTTAAAAAATGAGGGTGAATTTAGAATATTCACAGATAAACAGAAACTGAGAGAGTTTATTACAAAGAGACAGGCTTAGCAGGAAATACTAAATGTTATACTACAGTCTGAAAAGAAAAGACAGGATAGAGAGGCTTGGGAGAGAGTCTAGATATGAAGATTATATCAGTAATAGTAACGAAAAGTCTCAAAAGACTCATGAAAATGAAACATGACAAATAAAACCCACAGGTCAAAATGGGTGAAATAAGAAATACCTTTAGAGTAATAGCATCAAATGCTAATGGATTAAGCTCCTCAATCAAAAGACACAGACTGGTGGGGTGGATAACAAATTATGAACCATCTAAATGCTTCTGCAAAAGACTGACCTTTGAACCAATGATACCAATAGATTGAAAGTGAAAGGCTGGAAAAAGATATTCTAAGCATGCAGTAACAAAACAAAACAAAACAAAAAGTGCAATAGCTATACCTATATATATATCAGATGAAATAGACTTTAAAAGACACTAGTTATGTACAATCTGAGGCTGAAGTTAGGAAAAAATTTCATTTATAATAACAAGTAGAAGAATCAAATACAGATATTTAGGAATAAATTTAATCAAGCATGTAAATCACTTGTATTCAGAAAACTACAATGCATTGTTTAAAGAAATTTAAAAAGCCCTAAATAATTGGAAGAACATTCCATGCACATGGATTGGAAGACTAAATATCATTAAGATGTCAATACTACCTGAATTGATATACAGATATAATGCAATCCTGATAAAAATTCCACCAGCCTTTTTTTATAGAAATAGAAAACACAATTATCAAATTTATTTGGAAGGGTAAGGGACCCCAAATATCCAGAAACTCTTAAAAAGTAAGAATGAAGTTGGAAGACTCTCACTTCCAGACTTTAAATCATATTAACTAATTATAGTGGTAAAAACAACATGGTACTAGAATAAAATAGACACATAGACCAATGGAACCGAACTGGTGGTTCCCGAAACAGACCCTCACATCTATGGTCAAGTGGTTTTTGACAAGGCTGTCAAACCCACCCAGCTTGGTTGGAACAGCCCATTCAACAAATGGTGCTGCGAGAACTGGATATCCATAGCCAAAAGAAAGAAAGAAGACCCTTATCTCACACCTTATATGAAAATTAACTCAAAAACGATCAAAGACCTAAATATAAAAGCAAGAACCATAAGCCTTCTAGAAGAAAATGTAGGATAACATCTTCAAGACTTGGTGGTAGGTGGTGGATTCTTAAAGGAGATAAGAGGAGGGCTGAGAAGGACTACTGATGCTTAATGTATGTAGAAGTTTTAATTAACTTTACCGAAAAAGTGTGGAAATGTATAGATTTGATGGTAATACATTACAGTGAGTAACAGCTGTTTTTTAAATGGGAATGTGGCTGGAAAAGGCAGTCTAGGGATGTAAATTTCAATAGAAAGAAAGCTAGAGAATAATCTAGGGACTGAATAACACAGTGAACCCTAAGGTAGATGAAAACTGTGGTTGATGGTACATATGAAAGAGTGTCTTTGTGAGCTAGAGCAGATGTACCTCACTACTGAAGGGCAGTAGGAATGTGAAGACAGATGAGAAAAATACAAAAGGAGTAACCTATGGACTGTGGTTAACAACAATACTGTATTATTCATGCATCTGTGCCAAAGAAGTACTGTGCTGATAATGGGAGCGTATGGAAAAAGTGTGCCAAATGTATGCTATGGACCATGGTTAACAACAATACTGTATTATTCATGCATCTATGCCAAAGAAGTACTGTGCTGATAATGGGAGAGTATGGAAAAAGTGTGCCAAATGTATGCTATGGACCATGGTTGATGGTCATATTCGGATGATTTTATCTCATAATCTGTAACAAATGTTCTACCATGATGTGGCGTGTTGATGAAGGGTGGTTGTATGGGAATTCTACACATTTGAATGATTGTTTTGTAAGTTTACAACTTCTATAATAAAAATATATTTTTAAAAAATAATAAGGTGGGTTGGAGGGAAAAGACGCCAAATATAAGATATGGACAATATTTAGTAGTAAGATTTTGACAACATTCTTTCCTAATTTGTAACATGTCTAACAACAATGCAAGGTGTTGGAGGTGGGTTGATGTATGGGAGCCCTGTATGATAGTATGCATGTTTGTTTTGTAAGTTCACTTTTACTACAAACTTTTTATGTATGTTCATGTGTAAATGCTATACTTCAATAAAATAAAAAAATTAAAAAACAAACAAAAAAAAAACAATAGGGTGGGTTGGGGGGAAAATACACCAAATGTAAGATAAGGACTATAGTTAGCAGTAATATTTTGATGATGCTCTTGCATAACAAATGTTTCACAACAATGCAAGGTGTTGGTGTAGGGGTGATGTATGTGACCCCTGTATGATATTATGCATGTTTATTTTGTAAATGCACAACTTTTATTATACACTTATTGTTTATGCATGTTCCTGTATAAATTATATACTTCAATAAAAGAAACATTAATAAAAAATACTCATAAATGAAAAGCCTAGGTCTACATGGCTTCACAGGTGAAATCTACCAAACATTTAAAGAAGATCTAATACCAATCTTATTCAAACTCTTCCAAAAAATTGAAGAAAGGGAATGCTAACAAACGCATTCTATGAAGCCAAAATCATGATAATAACAAAGCCAAAGATGCTATGAGAAAAAAAAATTACAGACCAATTTCTCTAAGGAATGTAATTGCAAGAATCCTTACAAAACATTTTCTAACTGATTCCAAAAGCACATAGAAAGAATTAGACTCCACAATCCAGGGGGATTTATCCCAGGCATTCAAGGGTGATTCAACACAAAAAAAATCAATGTCATACACCACATTTATAAAATGAAGAAGAAAAATAACATGATCATCTCAATTGATGTAGAAATGGCATTAAAAAAAAAACCTCATTATTTACAAAAGCAACCTGAAAGGTAGGAATAGAAGGAAACTTTCTCAACATGGAAAAGTGCAAATATGAAAAACCACAGTTAACAATGTACTCAATGGTGAAAGAGTGAAAGCTTTCCTGCTGAGATTGAGATAGAGTCAAGGAATTTTTTAAATTTTAAATTGAGATCAATTTACTTTGTATTTTTCCTGAAAATAACAAAATGTCTATGGATCATTTGAAAGATCATTGAGGATCACACATGTTTCCCTGAATCACATTAGGAAATTCTTTTCCCTTCTCCCTTCTCACTTTAAGCACACTTCCAAGGTGATTCTTAGTACTGCTATGGCTTAAATACCATCTACATGCTCAAGAATCCTGCATTTCTTCCACCCAGTTCTTCTTTCTGAGGATCAGATCCATATAGTCAATGCCTTGTAGATTGTTACTCGGATGTTTTCCATGGCATCTCAATCAATATATTCCAAACAACACTCATCTTCTTTGTGTTCCATCTTACGTTCACACCTCCATTCAGTGATCTAAGCCAGAACTTGGTTTCATTCAATTCCTTTCTCTTTCTATTCTTCATCATTATTGTTTAGATTATAACTCCTGAATATAAATTGAATCCTTTTGTATCTCTCCATTATACCTCCGATTCCTTAGATGCAAAATCTGACATGGAAATTTTTATGAAATTGATTTATAGAAGAAGGGATGTGGGACAGAGGCAATACGAGAGAGAGTCAAGGATCCAGTATTTTGCATCCCTATGCCAGTCAGTTATTGTGGCTCAGTGGGAAGTGGTACCAACCCTCAAGTGAGACAGCTTTCATTTCTTCCGATCCACATATACAGAGAAGTGTGGAGCTTTGTGATAGTCGCAGCCCAGAATGAAAGTGGCTGGGACGTGGCGGCTCAGGTCTACCACAGTCTGAATCCCCACTGGCACCAACAGAGTTCAGGTTTCATGCTCATCCCTAAATCATTAGGATAACTTCTGAACTGCTGTCCTAATTCCAGTCTGGTTCCCCTACAATAGTTAAAGTTATTCTAAATTTCAAGTCCACTGTATCATGTACTAGTTAAGCAGTTCCCCCATTGTCCTTAGCATCAAACTTTAATAAGACTATAGGACTCTTTCTGATCTTCCCTGTTTATACTTGCTTTTTATATTATACCCCCTCATTGCCCAGCACCGTGAATGACACACAATGGGAATTTAAAAAATAATTGTTGAAAGAATACATGTATTCATACCCATAGTTATACTGATTTGTTTGTTTTGTACTTATACTCAATTTGACCTCTTGGCCTTTGTTATATATTCCACCTCATACAAAGCTCTCACCACAACCTCATGCCTATTAATATTGTGGAAAGTTTTTCACTCTTGAAGGCTCATGTTTTTTGTCTTTTATTTAGGGTACCTTTCCTGATTCTTTCCTGGATTTTTCTGGGTATCACTCCCATGTGATTTTATAGGCCCCTGTGCTGTTTTAATTCCTGCCCCACACAACTGGATTCCCAATTATAATAAGCTACCTGAAGCTCTGCAGTGAGGTAGAACCTAAGAATTAATGGGATATATGCAGGATAAAATTTACTCATGTATAGACAGAGCCATACACTTTTCAAAACAGCATTTAATATAAATGTTAACAAAAAGTACATTGACAAACAGAAAAAGATAACACAAACAGACCACATTTATAAGATAATGAAAACGTGCTGACGGCTGGGAGTATATCAAGGTAAACTATTTGCTCATATGCTGGGAATCTTTGTATCAGTTTCTTTCTTTTTTCTGAGTTTAAGTAGGAATTTAAAAGATGAAATAAAATTGTGATCACCTCATGAGATCTAGCTTAAAGTCCCCTTAGAATTTGAGTCAGATGAAGGAAAGAAACTATTCCCCAGGATTTCATATTATGTTTATGTTCTACATTTTATTTAATTTATTCATTTTGTATACATTCATCTAGTACTTATTGTGTACCACCCATTGTGCTACATTGCAAAAATAATTGCATCAGGCTGGCAAGTATTATACAGTGTATGACCACATTTTTAACAAATAGAAATTTCTGCCTAACATACATATAGTACTTTATTTGAGTCATTATTCCTTCTTTTTGCTTAAATAATAAGATGAATTAAATGATTAATAAAATTGTTCTGGATCACACAAAGAAAGTTGGAAACTTGGCATAAACTTCACTACCTATATCAGAGATTAAATGCCATTGTTTTATACCTCTGAATTACAGTTAATTTCAATGATACAGGCAATGAATGACTATGAATTCTAATATATAAAAATAAGCATTTATTAAAGAAAAATTATTAGATTTATATCTATGGGAAATGAAATATGTTAAATGTGCCGAGCAGCATCTCTGGCTCAATAAATATTTGCTATTATAATTACTTGACCTTTGTTTCCTCATTGCCCAGCAGTGTCTCAATGCAGATGAGTATAGCTGTGAAATCAGTCAAAATAGGGTTGCTGACTCTTTAATAAATCTGTTTATTGTTTGTTTGTTTTATCTTCCCCTTTCTTTTTCCTCACTTTTAAAATTGGAATATTAACAATGTCTATCCTTTTTTATTAGTCCTCTTAATTTCTATTAGAGGAAAAATATCTGAATCCATACATATGGATTAAGACAATAAAGCTAAGACCAACTGGACAGAATTTTCCACATATAGAAAAAGTGAACCTGTTAGGTTTCATCCCATGTCTTGCAATCATCTCTGCTTCCTTCAGTGAAGAATCCATGAATTGTAGTAATTAGATTTTTTCCTTTCTCCAATAAGTAGTCCTTGTTGAGATCATCCCAAATATACTGTTGAGACTTTCCTTAGTTGAAATGTAGTGGTGCTCCATAGATATTTATTTGTAACCTGAAACAGCTTTCTTACTGCCGAGTTTCCTTACAGCATTTTTCATATGGTGATTTCTTAAGGTATAAATTAAGGGATTTAACATGGGAGTTACGTTAGGGTAGCTTACAGTAACTGCATTATCAATGGGTAAAGTAGTTGCAGGTCTCATATACACAAATATGCAAGACACAAAGAATAAGATGACCACTGTGATATGGGAGACACAGGTGGATAGGGCTTTGTGCCTCCCTTCCAAGCTGTATTTTCGTAGGGAGCACAGGATGAACATATAAGAGACCAGCAAGAGGAGGAAGTTTAACAGGCTGATGAAGCTACTGTTAGCAGCTACATAAAACCTTAGAGTGTGGGTATCAGTGCAGGCAAGAGTGAGCAAAGGGTTCAGATCACACATGAAGTGATCCATGATATTAGGGCCATAGAAATGTAATCAGGACATGAAGAGAATCTGTATGGTTGTGTGAAGTAAACCACCCACCCATGCCACTCCCACTAGCAAGCCACACACCCCCTGGATCATGATGGTTGTATAGTGCAAGGGCTGACAAATGACCATGTAGCAGTCATAGGCCATCACTGTAAGCAGAATGATCTCAGACCCTCCAAAGAAATATTCCCAAACTTGGGACATACATCCATTGAATGATATGGTCTTCTTTTCATGGAGTGAAACAATGATCAGTTTTGGAGTATTGACATGGGAGTAGTAGGCATCTAGAAAGGAGAGATAAGCCAGGAAATAGTACATGGGGGAACCCAACAATGGACTGGCAATGATGGTGACCACAATGAGCACATTTCCTACCACTGTGATGATATAGATAACAAAAAAACACTCCAAGTTGATTTTCTGCATGTCTGGATTCTCTGCAAGCAAACGCTATCATGTTTCAATTCTCCATGAAATTCACATGGCTCTTAATTATGTGATCTGATAATATAATAATTTTTACTAATGCAACCTTGAATTTGTTAAACTTTCCCATTGTAAGAAATAATAAGCATCTGGATTCTAATGATTTGCTCATTACTATGTAATTTTCCCACACAGGGTGGTCATATAATAAATCAGGATTGGTTTCTCACCAGCATTCTAAAAACCAGACGTAGGGAGAAAAACTAGGTCTGGTGACACATGCATGGTTTCTAATGTAGTGAATGTTTAGCCTATCCTGATTATCACAAAATCATGGCAGCGAGAATATTCGCAGTACTATGTGATTTTGAGGTAAAAATAAAGGTAATGAATTCTTGGGGCTCACTAAAACTGCCACCCAGGTGAAATTCTGTAAAGCTCACAGATATGATGAATTTTTAAAGACATAGGAAAGGAGATCATCTGTGCTCACTGATGATTGACAGCCTAATCTGGAAGTAGTGGCTAGTATACATATATTCAGATAACATGGGAAGGGTAGAGAGAAGATTTATATAAAGGTCATAGTTGTAAGGCTAAGTAACTTACCCTTTATTGTATGGGAAATGGAGATTTCTGGAAGATAATGAGAAAATGAGTAGAAGGATAAAGACGAATCTGGGGAAAGGGGATTATTGAGAAATTGCTATGTCTTGAAGAAAGCATGGGCTGGAGTTCAGAAAGAAGGTGGCCGCCAGTGACAGAGAAACTAGCTAGGAGACTATTTATAGTAGTTGATTTATGAATAACTGGTTATTGGTGATGTGAATGAAAGAAAAAAATAAAATTTTACTGTAATGCATTTATAATATTTCTTATCTGAATACAATTAACTTTACCACAGCTAATAATATATATCCATTAATGATTCCTTGCTAAGTAAACAGCATATAGATAAATACTCTGCACATGTGATTTCATTTAATCCTTATAACGAACTATGTGGTTGGTATTGCTTATCCATGTGTAAATGAGGAAAGAGTCCTGAGACTATGTTACTATAACTATTAATGGCAATAGTTATAGTAACAATAGTATTAGCTAAAATATAATGTTCACTTTGTATTCTAAGTGCATTGTAGACATTGGTTTATTCACTATAAAGCTTTGAGATATTTTAAAATATTTTTTACACATCAGGAATCAGAAGCAACATCCTGCCCAAGATAAAGCAGCTAGTAAAGAGCAGAGACAAGGGAAAGACTAAGGTTACTCTGTTTATTTTTTTCCTTCCCATTTCTTAAACTATACCTTATATTATTATTTTAAAAAACAAGGCTGAAATAGTAGTCTTCTGATATTACTATAATAATTACCATTATTTTATTACTCTTTTATGGTAGCTAACAAAATGTATGTACTGGCATCTTGGGTCACTTAAATATTACAAAATGTGGTACTGCTTTCATTGAAAGCAATGAAAGCAGCCTCTCTCTTTTTCCCTTATCTTCTCTCCCTTATCCTTATCCATCACCCTGGTTTTTCCTTTGAGTCTTCTGAAAAGTGTTGAAAATGTCACAATCAGTAAGTGTATTGGTTTCAGAATAAGTAAGACCAGATAAAATACTCTTCAGCTTACAATTTCATTTACTTTGGGTACATTTCTTTGTATCTTACATTCTGCATAAGCAGAGTAATTATATCCACCCCCTATATTGTTATATGAATTACTTTAGAGAGGTATTATGAATCCATCCTGCATGGTGCTTGGAACACACATAGGGATTTCATATATTCCATGTATAACTGTCTATGCTCCTACAAGATTGGAAGAATTGACACAGAGCAAAACACAGGGAGCGCCAGAGACACATATAATCCATATTATGTTAGCAGTTATTCCACAAAGGATTCTCTTTTTCCTGTTTGTGCTAAAATAATTAGCTTACTTTTATGTCATTACCCATTCATACTTATATCTTTTGTGTGACTGAAGTGCATTTAAATATTGTTTTCATCTTCATGATGCATTCATTATTAAAGGAAATTGTCTTGTGATAAAAGCATGGCACCAGAGTCAGAGATCTGGGTTACACTCCTACAAATGGCTTAACTTCTCTGAATCTTCTCATTTTAATCAGCGAAATTAAGTTAATGATATTTATTATATTTTCATATAATGGGGTGAGGATGAAATGTTTTTTTCCTATATTTGAAGTGTTGAAAATTATGATTTATATATATGGAAAGTAACAATCTTTTATAAGTGTCATCACTATTGTAAAAAAAGTACCATAGTAGTCTTTATAGCTTATCTAAATGATGTTTGTGGCAATCCATGAACAATCGCATCTTAAAACTGAGCATCTCTTGGAATTTATAACTTTTAATAGAAAAGCTGTTACACACTCCAAGAAAGCCTATTCGGTTAATTCAAATCAACAGTTGTTACGAATGTGTTTTGAAGAGTCTATATCTGTCTTTTTATGTTAAAATATAAAATCTTTTCCTGAATGGACTCACTTGAAATAATATGGAGAATTGACTTTCTAAATGAGGATGGCTCTTTTCCTGCAGGGCAAAAGGCAGAAAGTGTTGTAGAAATATGTTTATAGGTGTCACTCTGCCCTTGATGGATCTTGCTCGGGTGATGTGATCAACAGAAAAATATTTCCACCTTGCATTGTGTAGATATTTAAAGAGGTATCCAAAAATGATCAGGAACGTGGTTTTGTGGTTGCTGCTTGCTCTCTCAGGAATTAATTATCTCCTTTGATGGAAAGCGTTTGTCTTAGAAACAGGAATTCTGGGGTGCCATATGTGAGAAAAACCGATTCATTAATGAGAAATTGCATTACTTACACTTGCAAACTTAACCAAGTAAGAGTTCTCATTCCCCTTCTGAAACTCTGTTGTTGAGAAAGTTAAATGTCATGTGAATAGCAGTGTGAAAATAATTCTCACATGGGAAGCTTTGAGTCAGTTTCTCTGTTGACTTATAACACAGAGGGAGCTTTTCTATTCTTTTCAGTCTTATTTTTTTTCTGGAAACTTGCTATTGATTACTTGAGAAGTGCAGCAGCGGGGGCATAAACATAGTGGTAGCTAATTTAAAGTACATTATCTCTTATATTGTTTTTCACATTTTACTAATGGGCTTTGGAAGTAGGCAGACACCCAGACGGGTACAGATTAAATTTAGTGCTGATGTCCATAGGGTGGTTATGGAGTACTAACAGCTTTAAAAATATAGAGACGTATACAAACCAAAGAATAGAATTCCAGTTGTTCTACATTCCTGTCCCTTGGTATTTTCACTTTGTTTCCTTTTGGTCATTCTAACAGGTATGTAGTGGTAAAGATGTACTGTGGTTTTAATTTGCAATTCTCTGCTGACTAATGATGCTGAGCTTTATTTTTTTTATCACCATTTTGTCCATTTTTATAGATTCATTTGTGAAATTTCTGTACAAGACCTTTGCACATTTTAAAACAGAGGTTCTGCTTACCTTATTGCCGCATTGTAAGTGCTCTCTCTTTCTCTCTCTCTCTATGTATATGTATATACATACCATATATATTTTCTTTGTCATGCAAATGATATTAATATAATTTTTATAAATCTGTGCCTTGACTTTTCAATTTTAAAATAGTGTCATCTGTTAACGCAGAAGTTTAGAAATTTTGTCAAAGCCAAATTTCATCTTTTTCTTGAGGTTCATTTTTATTGTGTCATATCATGGTCATGGTGCATAATTATTTAATGTGATGCTTGATTTGGTTTTCTAGATTGTGTTGAGGATGTTTGTAATTATATTAAAAGGGTATATTAGTCTCTATTTTCTTTTATTGTGATGTCTATGTCATCCTATCATAATAGCACAGTAATACTGCATTCATAAAATGGGTAAGGAATATTTCTTTCTCTTCTTGTTTTAAAAGAGTTTGTGAAAGTTTGAGGCTAATACTTCTTTAACTATTTGCTAGAATTCACCAATGGATACACTTGGCCCTGGGATTTATTTTTTTCAGAGGTTGTTTGTTTGTATGTTTTATTGATTTAACTCTGAACTTGGAAATCTACTCACCTTTTCAATTTCTTAATAATTTGGGTATATACTGTGTATGTTTCTGGGAATTTGGACATTAAATTTGGTTGTTTAATTTGTTGGTATACAATTACATATAACAATCATTTAAAAATTGTTTGTATTTCTGTATGTCAATATTAATGTCCCTACTTACATACCTGATTTTGGTTGAGTCTTCATTCTTTTTTTCTTCCCAGTCTACCTAAAGATTTGTCTGTTTTGTCAAAGCAACAAAATTGGCTCTATTGATTTTGTTTTGTTTCTATTTTGTATTTTGTTTACTTTTGCTTTAATCTTTACTATATAGCCTTTGTGCTTGCTTTCAATTTAATGTGTACACTGTTTACATCTTCATTATAATGGAATTTTAGGTTATGAATTTTAAATATCTCTTATTTTCCAATGAATACATTTGAACCTATAAATGTCCCATTGAGTCCTTATTTTACTACATACTGTCAGTTTGGTATATGACATTGTATTTATTTTTAAATCAATTTTATTGATACATATTAATAAAGTGCACAATTCATCCAAGGTGGACAATTAATGGCATTTGCTATAAACTCATAGTTGTGGATTCATCACTTCAATTATTTTTAGAGCATTTTCATTATATCAATAATAATAATAATAAACAAAAAACAGACAAACGAACAAACAAGAAAATTCTTCACCTCTCAATCTCTCTGTGCTTCCACCACTGTACATAGCTGCTGTTTCTGGCTATTCTATCCAAAGTGTATATTCAATGGTTTTTAGTATAATCACAATGTTGTACATTCATCATTTCAACAATTTTAGAACAATTTCATTACTCCAAATAGAAAGACCCCATTCTTCTTAGCATTCCTTCCTCAGACCTACATAACAACTGATCTCCTTGCATCTTTATGAATTGATTTATATTTACATTTTATATAAATGGAATCATGCAATATGTAGTTCTCTGTATCTGGTCTCCTTCGCATAGTGTAATGTTTCTTTTTCTTATGTCTGATAT
This sequence comes from Cabassous unicinctus, assembly GCA_029593785.1. Lineage (NCBI taxonomy): Eukaryota > Metazoa > Chordata > Mammalia > Cingulata > Chlamyphoridae > Cabassous > Cabassous unicinctus. The sequence continues at coordinate 12,974 of JAQZBX010010068.1, forward strand.
TAACCTTATGTAATATTAAATTACATTTGTTCAGCTTCAAGGAATAATGATTGTATATATGCAAATCTACCCATATTCATATTTCACATAATATATTTAGTTCATAATAGGGCAATCATACAGTATTTGTCCTTTTGTGTCTGGCTTGCTTCACTCAACATAATGTATTCCAGGTTCATCCATATTTTTATATGTTTCAGGACTTCATTTCTTCTTACCACTGCATAATGTTCCATCGTGTGTATACACCCCAATTTTTTGATTCATTTATCAGTTGATAGACACTGGGTTGTTTCCAACTTTTGGTTATCATGAATAATGCTGCTGCGAACATTGGTGTGCAGATATCTCTCAGCTCTTCTGGGTATGTACCTAGCAATGGTATTGCCAGTTCCAATGGCAAGTCTATATTCAACTTTTTAAGAACTGCCAAACAGTCCTCCACAGTGGCTTTACCATTCTGCATTCCAACCAACAGTGAATAAGCAGTTCTGTCTCTCAATATCCTTTTCCAACTTTTCCAGTTTTCTGACTTTTTAATAGTGACCAGTCTAATGGGTGTGAAATGATATCTTATTGTAGATTTGATATGCGTTTCCCTAATTGCTAGTGATGTTGAACATTTTTTCGTGTGTTTCTTTGCCATTTGTATTTCTTCTTTGGTCAGCTGTTTGTTCAGGTATTTGCCCATTATCTAATCGGATACTTTGTCTTTTTATTGTTGAGTTCTGTGCTCTCCTTATATATCATGGATATTAAACCCTTATCAGATATATGACTGCTGTGGGAACACTCTGATCTTTACATCTAAGAAATAGTTTGGAGGCCTGTTTCTCTGCTCACACAGAGAATTCTCCACTATCAGTTCAATTTCCTTGCTCTGTTATTTAGTTACCTTAGACCTTTGCCTCCACCTTATCTCCTACGTACATCACTAAATGTTTTTGTAATCTTGCTGCCCCATTATCAACCTGTAATTCTTATGATGTTATTTATGACCCTCATGTGCATGATACCTGCCTGCTCCCCTGCACGTACACCCTAACATTTTGCTATGTGAAAAAGAGAATAAAAACTGTGATGGGGATCAGGAAGGGAGAATAGCTTCTTCAGCTCTTCTCCCTCTCAGGTCTCTCAACCTTCATGTTCAGAGTAATTTCTTTGTGCCATCGCAGGCTATGCTGGACAGACCTCTGCAAGACTTTGCAGGACGAATTCCTGCAAGTGTTGACCCTGACATGACTTGGGCCAGTGGCCCTATTGGCAAGTCAAAGGGATGAAATTTATCGGGATAACTCATCATCCCAAAGGTAAGGGAACAGCAAAGCTTGCTTAAGATATTTTTCTATGTGTCAAGAATTCAGTCAGGGGTATTGTCTGTTTTATCATGGGTTCAGGACTCTCAAAAGAACAAGAAGTTTTTGTTAAAACCATTCAGCAATTACTAAAGGCAGCTAACTGTACAGTAAATGAAACTCAACTATTCGCTTGATTACAGTCCATCTGAAATTTCTGCCCTTGGTTTCCCGACAGAGGAATGTTAGAATTATGGGAGCAGGTAGGAAAAAATCTAAAAAGAAAATATGAACAGGGATAGAAAATTCCCACCTCAGCTCTTATAACTTGGAGCCTAGTAAAGACAGCTTCATGCTCACTTTATACTCCTTTCCAGCCTACTGATCCTCCAGAGAACTCACCACCCAAAAGTCCTATAGTTTAAACAAAGAGAAAGCTCTTCTTCCTCCTCCCTCTATGCCTCTTTTCCCAGTTCCTCTTAAAAAATCCACAATCCCTAAGGAAGAAGAAACTTTACTCCTGCTTCCTCCTTCTCCACCCTCAGTTTTCTTTGAAACTCAGATGCCTCATCCTGCTTTGAAAAAATGTTTAAAAGAAGCCTTCGATGCTGGAGAATGCCACACTTTCCCATTGGCTTTCCAAAATGGACATGATTCACTTCACTATTCTATATTTAAAGACTTTAGAAAAAGTATAAGTGACAACGCCTCCATAATTCTTTCACCAGAGATATTTTAGAGGCCATAGCCAACAGCTACCTTATGTACCCCTGGGATTGGAAATCTTTGGTAAGAATGTTAGTCTCCCCAGCTCGGTATAGTGTTTGGCAAATGCTTTGGGTAAAATTCCTGAATTAAAAGAAAAACAGGGCTCCTTTGCTACCATCAGTCAAGAAGCCTCTGAATCCTATCCAGATTTTGTGAATAAATTGCAATTACCCATCAAATTGACAATCAGAAGCAGCAAACACCTTGCTTCTCCAATTGGTCTATGAAAATGCTAACATTGATTGTCAAAGAGTCATTACTAATATTCACACTACTGCTCAAACAATTGGAGAATTTTTCAAAGCCTGTCAAAATGTAGGCACAGAAACATTTAAAGTGCAGGCTCTCACAGCTGTGCTTAAATGTACCCAAACCTGTTTTAAATATGGAAAGGATGGCCATTTTAAAAAAGGAATTTCCTCAAAATCAGCCTGGAGTTAAACTCCCCACTTCTGACTGTCCTCAGTGTAAGAAAGGAAAGCATTGGGCAAATTAATGTCACTCTAAATTTGATAAGATTGGCAATCCCCTGACAGGAAACAGGAAGAGGGACACCAGCTCCTGCACCCCCAAAAACTTGAGGAACAGGCCCTGTTACCCAAATCCCACAGCTCCAAACAGCAATCAGGTGTTTTGGAACCAGGCCACAGGTGAGTCTCAGACCTTCGCACAGCCAACAGTGGCAGTGCCGGACTAGAACTTATCATAACCATCGAATTGATATTGAAAGAACAGGGCTCCATTTACATAGCACTGACTGGAGTCTGGGGACAACTTCCTTAAGGATTATTTGGTCTCCTCATAGGAAGATCCAGCCTCACTCTTAAGGGCATTAAAATCCTCCCCGGAGTTATAGACCTATCATTGAGAAATAAACATCATGCTACAAGCTTCTAAATTCCATGTAAATCCCACTGGCACTAAAATTGCACAACTCTTGTTACTGCCTTATCATGTCTCAGGAGCAGAAAGTGATAACAGAGGAAACAAAAAATTTGGCAGCCCTGGAGATAAAGACATTTATTGGACCACCTCAATACAATTACAAAACCTCTGCTCCAAATAAAAATACAAAACTGGCCATTTGTTGGTTTAATAGACACAAGATCTGATATTTTGATAAGGGAAGTGCTGGGACTCTAACTCCCCTCAGCAGAAACCCACAGCTTTAGGAAAATAAAATCCCCTCGGTCCCTTTTCTCCCTTCCCCCCCTTTTCTCCATGGAATCCACATCATTAGGAACATAGGCACTCCCCATTTGTCCCTTTCAACTGGAATTTACAACTCTATACAGATAATGACTCTTTTCCTCCCTAACAGCCCTGTACTTTAGGAAGATAAGCTAACTTCACTCTTTTTGCTTTTGTAACCCTGCCTGCAAGCTTGTTTAGGAATTTGCCCACTTAGAGTTCCACTTAGAGTTCCTATATTAACATGAAAATCAGGACATGGGGCTCAGAATTTGGAGACTGAATTCTCCTCTGGGCCCACACGTAATAAAACTTTGTTCATCAGTCCCCCACCCACCCACCCCAGAGTGCCACTTCGGTTTTCATTCCGTTGGCTGCAACATTTGATTTTCTGACAGGGAAAATCCAATGAAGCAGGCCCATTGTGCCTCTGGTTTGGGGCTGACAGGCGCAGCTGATGGGCGCAGCTGACGGTGATCTCCAAGCAAACAAGGTGGGCACCACCTGTCTTCTTGATGGGGCCTCCTTCTGAGGCAGTCCTTGTGGGCAACGTCCTCACACCCTAGTCTGACTCAGTGGAGAGGTGGACTGAACAGTGCCAGAAGACTCTGGAAAGGTAAGGCCCCAGGTGCCAAGTCCTCAGTCAGGCCCATCTCCAGACAGAAGAGGAAACTGATCACCTCCTGAAATATCAAATACCGAGATTCAATAATAGGGCAATCACTGTGGGAGGGGCTGCATAACCTTTGAGTGACTGTATTAGTGAGTGAGGATGGCAGAGGCTTGCATCTGCCAAACATCTGTGACTCCACAGCGTATGCTACAGAGCCTGTGTGGGCCCTAAACTGCTTTCTATGGCTACGTCATATGGCATGATGGCTCACCTGAACTTTGCCTGGGCGCCTTAGTAAGACGAGCTGAAGTTCTCACAAGCAATGCAGACAGGCGGGCATCTGAGTGGCCTTGAAAGAGGTGACCCTTTCCCTTGTCTGTCTTGCACCACCAATGCAGGGTATCGGCTTATCACAGTCAAAACCTACCATCTTAAACTGCATGCTCAAGAATTTTAAGACAGGTTTTTCCAGAGATTATGGAATCTGGATGAACCCCGGCACCTTCCAAACCTTATATGAAGAAGAGTGGCCCACTTTTAATTTTGACTGGCCCTTGGAAGGGACCCTGGATATAGCCAGGGTCTGTGCAGCGTGGCTGGTTGGCACAGGAACTCCTGGCCACCCCAATCAGTTTCCCTACATCAACTCCTGGTTAGAGATAGCCTAGATTCTGCCCCCTTGGGTTCAATTGTCCGTTGGAAAAAAGGGACAGAGCAGGGTCTTGATTGCACAGGGAACAATGCTCCGGAAGCCAGTCAGTCATCAAGGGTCCACAGAGGAGGACCCTCCCACCCCCACTGCCATATGCTCTGGCTGCTCTAGCCTCTCCTCCTGGCCTGGTGGTGCAGGCAGATCTCCCAGAGATACTCCCACCTTCGGTCACTCCTCCTAGCCCAGAAGTGCAGGCAAATCTCCCAGAAACACCTCCACCTTTGGTCCCTCCAGGAACATTGACCCTCTCTGAGAAAAGCCCTGGAACCCCAATAGCAAGGAGGCTCCAGTCGGCACAACCCGTGTTACAGATGCCCATCCATTAAACATGGGGCCCAGCCCAGATCGACGAGAATAGGACCATCCAACCCTGGATGCCTGTATTATACTACCAGCCCTTCACAACTACAGACCTCTTAAACTGGAAGCACCACACCCTTCCTACTCGGAAAAGCCCCAGGCCCTTATTGATCTCATGGAATCCATTTTCCAAACACATCGTCCTACTTGGGATGATTGCTGCCAACTCCTCCTGACTTTGTTTAATACAGAGGAGAGACGAAAGATTCTGATGAAAGCCTGAAAGTGGCTGCAGGAGTAGGCCCCTACTGGCATCTCAAACTCAGAAGATTGTGCATGAGAGGCCGCACCAGAAGCCCAACTGAATTAGGACTTCAACACTGATAAGGGATGGGCTGCTTTCCAGCAATATCGAGAAGTGCTCCTCTGAGGGGTCCAAGAAGGGGCAAAACAACCCACAAACATGACAAAGACAACTTTAGTTACTCAAAAGCCCCACAAATTTCTGGGAGATTTCTATGAACGACTTTGCGAGGCCTTCAGAATTTACAACCCTTTTAGATCCAGAAGCTCTGGAAAACCAGAGAATGGTAAATGCTGCCTTTGTTGTGCAGGCAGCAATATACATTAAAAGAAAGCTCCAAAAATTAGAAGGGTTTGCAGGGATGAACGTCTCTCAACTACTGGAACTCACCAACAAAGTATTAGTCAATCAAGTTGAAGCACCTGAACGAGAAGCCAGGAAGCGAATAAAACATCAAGCCTCCCTACTGGCAGCAGCCCTGGGAAATTCTGACCCCACAAGATGAGAAATGCCACCTAGAAAAGGGGGGACAAACACCAGAAGGGTGCCTCTGGCTAGAGACCAATGTGCCTACTGCGGAGAAAGTGGACACTGGAAAAATGAGTGCCATCAAAAGACTGAGGCACATAGAAGGAACATCATTAAAGGGAAATAGCAACCTGAGCTCCAAGACCATCTGATCAGGCTGGCAGGGCTCAACCCTGAATAGGGGCCACCAGGCTCACTGGAACTTTGCCCACATGAGCCCATGGTCAAACTACAAGTCAGGGGCCAGTCAATGACTTTCATTGTGGACACTGGCTCTGAAAATTCTGTGATCACAACCCCCAATGCCCCCTTTAGTGGAAAAACTGCTAATATCATAGCAGCAACTGGAGACCAGTCAAGCCAATGGCCTTTTTGACAGTCAAGAACTTGCTTGCTTGGTGTCCACGAAGTGACTCATGAATTTCTGTATCTGCCTGACTGTCCAGTTCCCCTACTTGGTAGGAACCTCTTAACCAAACTGGGAGCCCAGATTACCTTCAAACCTGAAGGGACAGCAAGCTTAAGCCTCAGGACCAGCATCACTCTCCTTTTCACCGTACACTGAAGCAAAGAATGGAAACTTCATGTGGAAGAAAGTTCAGGTTAGAATCCAGAAAAACTGTTGGAACATTTCCCCCAGGTTTGGGTGGAAAAAAACCCACCTGGAATGGCACAAAACCATGCACCCATCATCATCGACCTGAGGCCTGGCGCAGTCCCAGTCCAGCAGAGGCAGTATTCAATGCTCTGTGAAGCACAGTTGGGCATGGTCAAACACATAGGTTGCCTCAGGAAAGAAGGAATTCTAATCTAGTGCCAGTCGCCCTGGAACATGCCATTATTACCAGTAAAAAAGCCAGATGGGACCAGATATTGACCAGTGCAGGATTTAAGAGCTATTAATAATGCCACTCTCACCTTATATCAGGTTGTTCCCAACCCATACACTTTTCTAGGACAGCTTTTGCCTGAAGCTGCCTGGCTCACCTGCCTGGACCTGAAAGATGCCTTCTTCTGCCTGCAACTGGCCCTCTTGAGCCAGCCTTTGTTTGCCATTGAATGGGATGATCCCAAAACCCAGCAGAAAACTCAGCTAACCTGGACCCGGCTCCCACGAGGCTTCAAAAACTCTCCTACCCTTTTCAGGGAAGCCTTGGCAACAGATATGGCCACTTATCCCCAGGAAGACTGCAGGTGTGCCAACTTGCAATACCTAGATGACCTCCTACTTGCCAGTGACACAGAAGAGGACTGCTGGAGAAGGACCCAGACTCTCCTACAACTTCTAACACAGACTGGGTACAAAGTGTCTTGGAGAAAGGCCCAGATCTGTAAACAGCAGGTCAAGTACCATACAAGGGTACTGGATGCTCAGACCCGAATGAAAGAAAGTGATCTGCACCATCCTTATCCCTCACCACAAAAAGAAAGCTTCATGAGTTCCTCAGGGCTGCAGAGTTCTGCCACACCTGGATTCCCAGGTTTGCAACCATGGCCAAACCCCTTTCTGAAGTTCTGGAGGGTCCAGAAAAAGAGCCTCTTGCATGGGGAGAAGCTCAACAGGGGGCCTTTCAAAACATCAAGAGACAACTCAGCTGACCCCCTGCCTTGAGGCTCCCAGATGTAACTCGAAATTTTAACCTGTTCGTGCATGAAAATAGCAAAGTAGTGTTGGAAGTTCTCACAGTTTTCCCTGGCAAAGAGCCATCCCTTTCCTCTCCAAGCAAGTGGCTCCCCTGCCTGAAAGCCATGGCAGCAACTGTAACCCTCATCAAAGAAGCTGACAAATTAACTCTTGGACAGGCAATTCACGTTATGATGCCACACGTAGTCACTGACCTAATGAACTCACACGGGCATCGGTGGATATCGAATCCCTGGCTAGCATATTACCAAGGTTTATTCTGTGAAGACCCGAGACTGACAATAGAAACAGTGCACAGTCTAAACCCTGCCACCTTTTTGCCAGATGAGGAAGGGGCTCCTGAGCATGACTGTGTTGAAGTGACTGTGGAAGTTTACACCAGTCGCCCCGGCCTCAAAGACAAACCGCTCCCTTCCCCAGATTGGACACTATTTACAAATGGGAGCAGTCTTGTTAAAAATGGGGAAAAGCTTGCTGGTTATGCAGTGACCACTGCCAAATGGGTGGTGGAAGTGGTGTCTCTACTGCAGGGATGGTCTGTGCAATAAGCAGAACTCTGGGCGCTGGTCCGAGCCCTACAGCTAGCTGCTGGGCAAGCGGTAAACATTTACACTGACTCTAAGTATGCATTTGCTACCACTCATATCCACAGGGCAATTTATAAAGAAAGAGGTTTCCCAACTGCCAGGGGAAAGGAAATCAAAAGCAAGGAAGAAATCTTCCAACTGTTAGAAGCAATCTGGAAACCAGACAAAGTCACCATCATCCACTACTAGGGACATCAGAAAGGAATGGACATGGTCACTCAAGGAAACAGGCTAGCCCAGAAAACAGCTCAACAAGCAGCTGAAGGAATCCATGGAATATGAGTCCCAGAATTGACATTGCAGCGTTCCCTCTTAGGACAAGAGACTAATCAACTAAGCTATACCCTGGAAGAACAGGAATGGGCTAAGAGAGAAGGGGGTAATCTAACCACTGAAGGAACTTGGCTGCTCCCAGATGACTGGATTTTTGTACCAAAAGGAGCCGCTCATTCCCTCATCCAGCGATACCACCACCTCACCCACCTAGGAAAAACTGCGCTACAAGTCTTGTTTGGGAGATACTACTACATAGCCCGACAAGCTTCTCCCTGTGTTACCATCAGCAGCCAGTGCCAAATTTGTGCCAAAAACAACCCTTTGCAGGGACCCCATGCTCCAGCAGGTTTCCAGCACACAGAGAGAGCCCCTTTTGAAAATCTCACAGTAGATGTCACAGAAGTGAAACCAAGTCGGGGATACAAATATCTGTTGGTGATGATACGCACCTTTTCAGGTTGGGGCAAAGCATTCCCCACTCGCACCAAAAAGGCAAGAGAAGTGACTAAGGCTTTACCTAGAGAAATAATTCCATGACATGGGCTGCCACTGTTTATTGGATGACAATGGCATGGCCTTCATGGCTACCGTAGTCCAAGAGCTAGCAAAAATGTTAAGAATCAAGTGGAAACTCCATACCATTTACAGGTCCCAAAGTTCAGGGAAATTTGAATGCATAAATTGAACCCTCAAAGCCACCCTAGCAAAATTCTGCCAAGAAACTCATCTCCCCTGGGTAGACTTACTTCCCTTGACCCTTCTCCAAGTTAGGTATACACTGGGCCTTCAAAGGAAATCTCAAACTTCTGGGGGAGGCTAACCAAGATTCCATTCTCCAGCAGCTGGGGAAAACTCTAGCCGAAATACATAAAAATGTCTTGTCCTGGAATCTCATCCACCTGGGACTTAGTCTGGGACAAAGACTGGAAAAAAGAACCCCTTCAGCCTTCCTGGATAGGTCCACATACTGTGATCCTTGTAACTCCTACTGCTCTTAAAGTTGCAGGCATCGTCCCTTGGATCCATCATTCCAGGGTCAAGAAGGCACACACTGATAAAGAACAGGACAGCTGGACAGCCCAACCTGTACCTGATCTCCCCTTGAGAGTGCAAGTTGCCCAGGATCCCTGAGCACCTACCTAATCAAACACCTGCTGAATGGACCCCTGCTCCTGGTGGATCCTGTGTTTACATGGCCTACTCGCCTTGGTATTTGGAGTTGGACTCGCTGCTGTGGACCCTGCAGACTGGACTGTTGTGAATATAGCCCTAATTGCAATTGCTTACTGGTGTATAATAGGATGCTTCTGTGCCCTGACTTAATTGTCCTTTCCTTCCTTGACCCCTCCTAGGAGCCAATATCTGCCCCCAAAATCTATGGCAGTTGCAAGTTAGTCAAAGCTGGGGCAAACAATCCATGCTGAATATTTCAGTCCCATTCTTGGCAGGTGAAACTTCAGCTTCTGTAATATTTGACACTTGCAGGGTAATCCAAGATCACGCTACTTACACCTTGCTAGTTGCCCCATACTCCCATGCCCCCATACCTGTCCCCAGGAGAGGGTGTAGGGGTCACAACTATGGGAGTTATGACAAATCCCTCTGCAGAGACCCCCAAAAGAGTGGATGATTCTGGCACTCTTGAAGCTTGCTGGTAAGTGCCACTGCTCCCTGGAAGGGGGTCCCACCAACTTTTCCATATATCCTTCAGAAAATCCCCAGCCCAGCAGTGTATGGCATAGAAACCTTTAACCCCGTAAAACTCACCTTTTTAAACATAACCACTGGATCAGAAAATACCTTTTTAATGGCCCAAACAGGACTAAAACTAGGAATCAGAATATACGACCCATCGGGGCCGGACCCAGGGGACCTCATACTGGTCCAATTAATCCCAGTACCCAACCCCCAGAGAAAACCCTGATGAAAAATATCAGTAACGCTGTCTAGATGCTAAAAACCAAAGTTAGAACAGTGCCCCACAATGTCCTTTTGAACCAGGTTTGAAATTTCTACCAACTCCTAAATGAATCCCAGCCCCACATAGCTGCCTCCTGCTGGCTATGCACTTCCTCAAGTCTAACCATCTTCCCTGTACGTGTCCCATGGAACATAACCCACATAACCCTCCTGACCCATGATAGCTCTGTGGTGGGAACTAGGCCCCTCCCAGTCCACATGACCAAACCACCAGGAAAACTTGCTAACTGTGGAAACATAACTACCAGGTCTCCTTCAACCATCCTCCCTCTTGGAAGGGCCAAGTGTAATACCACCTGCCCACTCAATGAGCCTGACCAATGCATCGCAAATGCCACCATCCGGGTCTGTGGCACCAACACTTACCAGTGCCTACCCCAGGATGGCCAGATCATCTGTTTCCTAGCTTGGCCAGTACCATCGTTCTCAGTGTATGGAGATGAATTGCTGAAGAGCTCTCCCAAGCCAAACGAGCAATACAGGCAATTCCGATACTCTTAGGACTAAGTGTGGTTGGGACTAGCGCAGTAGTGGGGGCCTCACTTGCAATTGGTCAAAAGGGCTTATAAACCTTAGCACGGAAAACATCAAATGACCTCAAAGAAATATCAGGTGCTCTCAACAGGTTGCAAGACAAGTGAGACCTGTTGGCAGATGTGGTTTTGCAAAACAGGCGAGGATTAGACTTGCTCACCATGGGTTCAGGGGGATCTGCCAGGCTCTGGGGAAAGAATGCTGTTTCTATGCAAACTCCTCAGGGATAGTTAGGGACAAAGTGGCCCTACTAAAGGAATGAGCCAAAGACCATTTAAACCATGTATACCAGGCATCTGGCAATGGGAACTACTTCCAGTATCTCCTTTTCTGGATTTTGCCATTTATGCCAGTAATAGCCTTAGTCTTTTTCTTCTTACTTTTGGGCCATGCATTCGATGGTACCTAACACAATACATCACTTCCTGCTTAAACACCTTAAAACACCAAGTAATGCCTCGTGTTAAATATCAGCCCTTGAGGACTATAGAAAAATCTCCATGTTAGCAGATGATGCCCCATAAAGAGTTATAAAGGCATCAAAAGGGGGGAATGATAAGGGAAGTGCTGGGAACTTAACCCTCCTCAGCAGAAACCCACAGCTTTAGGAAAATAAAATCCCCCCAGTCTCTTTTCTCCCTTCCTCTCCTTTTCTCCATGGAATCCACATCATTAGGAACATAAGCATTCACCACCTATCCCTTTCAACTGGAATTTACAACTCTGTACAGATAATGGCTCTTTTCCTCCCAAATAGCCCTGTGCTTTAGGAAGATAAGCTAATGTTGCTCTTTTTGCTTTTGTAACCCTGCCTGCCTTCTTGCTTAGGAATTTGCCCGCTAAGAGTTCTGCTTAGAGTTCCTATATAAACTTATGAAAATCAGGACATGGGGTTCAGAATTGGGAGACTGAATTCTCCTCTGGGCCCACACATAATTAAACTTTGTTCATCTGCCTCCCCTCCCCCTGAGTGCTGCTTGGGTTTTTCATTTCATCAGCCACAGCAATTTCTATTATTTCTTAAAAAGACTGGCCTTAAGATTGGCCAAGGGTACAAACCACCCTCGTGGTGACTGGCATAGGTGGTCCTCAAAACCTTTTGCAAAGTTCTAAAACCCTCCCGTGTATAGTCCCCAATCTGCAAAAGGGCTACATATAACCTTATGTTTTACCAGTTCCCATGAATTTATGGGGTCAAGATCTGCTAACCCAATGGAATCTTGTTCTCAAAACTTCCCCTTTCTCCTAGGGGCTGCTGCTCAGATCACTCCCCTGGCTTTAACTTGGCTTTCTAATAAGCCAGTTTGGGTTTAGCAGTGGCCACATAAAGGGGAAAAATTACAACAAGCCCATATGCTAGTAAAACAAGAGTTAGAAGCAGGGCACATAGAACCATCTAATGATCCTTGGAATACTCCCATTTTTTTCACTCCTAAAAAGTCTGCAAAATGGCAGCTTTTTCATGATTGCCAAATTAATGCCACCCTCCAACCCATGGGTCCCCTTCAATTAGGCCTTCCCAATGCCACTGTAATTCCTAAATATTAGCCTTTTTTAGTCATAGATTTAAAAGACTGCTTCTTCAGCATCCCTCTTGCAGAAATGGACAATGAAAAAATTTGCCTTCTTCCTTCTGCCCATTAACAATCAGAAGCCTTTAACAAGATACCTATGGAAAGTTTTACCTCAAAGAATGCTTAACAACCCCACCATGTTTCAACATTATGTATCTCAGGCTTTCCACCCTGCTTTTCCACAAGCGCTCATTTATCATTACATGGATTATATCCTAGTAGCAGCCCCTTTATAAGAGCTCTTAACTAAAGTTTACAAACATCAAAAAAATGTGCTCACTCAAATTGGCCTCCAAATAGCTCCTGATAAAGTTCAATTAACGCAGCCCTGGAAATACCTGGGATATGTAGTGTCTTCCAGAACAGTCAGACAGCAAATGATAAAATTAGACCCCACCAATGTAAAAATGTTCAAGGACTTGCAAAAACTTCTAGGAGCCATCAATTGGTTAAAAACCAGCTTAGGATTCCCACTTGTCAATTGCAACATTTATTTAACTCCTGAAAAGAAAATGCTGATCTTAACTCCCCTAGAAACCTAATCCCTCTAGCATTAAAGGAAATTGAACTGATAAACCATGCCATCCAAAGAAACAGCTAAATGGCAGAGATCCCAATTTTCCCATTAGCTTATTTTTCTTCCCCATGGCCTTAACTTCCACGGGAGTTAGGACAATTGCTTCCACAATTAGGATGCTTAGAACAGATTTTTTTTATCTCATACTCCCCAAAAAACCATCACTCCATATGTTCATAATCTAGCCCAAATCCTACTCAAGCCATCTGAGATGCCAACAGTTAACCAATTTTGACCCAGATATCATTCACATTTGCTTATCACAAGAACATTTTCAACAAGCCCTTTATAACTCTTTATAACTTCAAGCAGCTTTGGTGGACTTTTGGGGGTAAATTATGTTTTATCTACCCACTGATAAATTGCTTCAGCCCTCCCCATCTTAAATCTCAAACCTCCTCATGTCATTAGCCCACTTCCTCTTCCTAATGTGATTTCTCGGTGGCTCAGGAAAAACTCTAAAGTTGCCATCACTTGGAATGTACAATCTAAATGATCTTATGCAGTTACTAAAAATCATAGATCTACCCAAAAAGCTAAACTAGCTGCCACAATTATGACATTAAAACAATTCTCTTCTCTGTCTATTAATATTATTTGTGATTCCAGTTACATAGTTTATACTCTCCAAAATTTAGAGCAAGCATTTATAAAATCTTTGCCTGACCAAGAATTATATTCTCTTTTTATAACTTTGCAGTCCTTACTTGATAAACGTGAGCACCCCATTTTTGTCACTCATATACTCCCGACACACAGGGCTACCAGGCCCCCTAACAGAAGTAAATCAACGAGCAGACACCCTAGTGAGAGCAACCTTAGCCTTCCAACAAGCTCACATTTCTCATGACTTTTATCATCAAAATGCCAAATCTTAAGTTGAACAATTTGATCTTACTCATTCTCAAGCCAAACAAAGCATACAACCATGTCCTGATTGTCAATGTTATACCAACCCTAGTTTGCCTTCAAGTACCAACCGAAGAAGCCTTCTACCTAATCAAATCTGGCAAACTGATGTTACCCATTATCCTCCATTTGGCTGTCTCCATTATTTACATGTGTCTTGTGACATTTCCTAAGGTTTTATTCATGCTACCCCTTTATCGGGAGAAAGTACCAAACATATTCAATCCCACTTTATAGAAGCAATTAGTCACTTGGGAAAACCTCACACCTTAAGAAAAGATAATAGTCCTGGCTACACTTTCTTAACTTTTAAAGCATTTGCACAACAATGGAATAGTACCCATAATACCGGCAACCCATATAATCCTATAGGACAAGCCATTATTGAAATAACTCATCAAACTTTAAAAAACATTAGTAAAAAACAAAAAAAGGGGGGTATAGATGATGACCCTAGAAATATAATAGCCTTAGCTCTATATACTTTAATTTTTTTAAAACTGTGACAAAGATGGCCTCACAGCCTCTGAGAAACATTTCTCCTTTCATCAAAAGGGTTCTCAAACCAGAGCAAAAATTCTCGATAAGGATACATTAGGAGATGGATCCTTGAAAGGACCTTATGAACTCATAACATGGGGGTGAAGGTATGCTTATGTACTTAGTCCTCAGCCCCCCAGTGGCTGCCAGCTAAAAACATGAAGCTATACCATGAGCTACAAAGACCTTCCCTTAAACTCGACTGCACAGATGGAAAGGATGACAATGGAGGAACAGAGAAACCCCAGAAACCAGCCCTGCTGCAACACCATACAAGCTCAGTGTGTAACCTGGGGGCACCTTAAATTTTAGATCAAAAGTCTACTGAAATACTTTTTCGTACCAGGGCTTCTCTCACTCATGAAAATAGATTCATAGCATACTTAGCCATAGTAGCTTCCAACTCTGCCCAGGTCCTGAAATTTCTACTTTGCTTTCTCCTTTTCAAACACCTTCTCCCACTCTTCTCAGCTCATCCTCACCACTATTGGACTCAATACTTACCTCTCCCATTTTTAATTTAGTCACTCAGTGGGACCCTGAACCCCCGCTTTCCTCCAATGACACCACCTGGACTGGAGGAAACTGAATCCCTCCTTCTAGTCCCTTCACAGAGGGCATTGATTGCCTACCCATCAATCATTCTATTACATTCTTATCAAATTTACCCCCATTATGCTTCTCATCCCCCCTCATACAGTGTGCCCTCAAGTTATCCCTCATTTTTACCTACATTACTCCCCCAAATCCAATTCACAACCTGCTAACCTCATCTTCATTAGGGCTATGTCAATTAACTCTTCTTCATTCTCTCCCATCCATTATGATCCTGCTCCTGTAAGCCATTGCTGCCAAAATCCTACCTGGAGGCCTAACTCTCTTGACATTTTCTGGATCCCCTGTCAATCTCTCCTTCCTCATAATACTCCCCTATTATTTGATCTCACTATCTTTGACTGGGGTCTGCAAGGACACTCATCTAGCAACAATCTTACCTTTAATTTCTCCAATCCTTCTAACTTTCATATTAAATGGGCCAACTATTCTCCGTATGCAAATTACCAGTTCTTCAAGATCATTATTCAGGCATTTACAAACCTGGCAACTTGGACTGCATTGTTTCTCATGGGAATTGCACCCATATTAGAAAAATCTTCTATTTCAACTTATCTCATAATCTTACAAACTCTGTTATGATCTGCTTCACCCACCCTTTTATGCTGCTCAAGCCCCTTCCTCTGATATCAACTTCGATAATCATATATTTAATTTTACAGTTCACCCAGGAGCTTATTTTACTTCCTGTGTGTCTCATGAAAATATTACTCAACTGAATATCACTTCCATATTTTTACATAAAAGACAAGCACAAGCTTGGCTCGCAGTTAATTTATTTCATCCCTGGGAAGGCTTCTCAGGAACAGCCCAGTTCAACAAAGCCCTTTCACTGTTCAGACTTAAAAGATTCATTGGTATGCTTATTACTTTCATTATTTCAGCCATTATCATAGCTGTCACTGCCACCACCGTGGCAGTCGCCTTAACAGAATCTGTTCAAAATGCTCATGCAATTAATCAAATAATGACCAATGTCACCAATGAACTTTTAACTAAAACTCATATATTTATAATATTCTTACCAAACTTGATGCTTTAGAAGCCTCTATCCTCTGGATAGATGAAAAACAACAAGCTCTGCTTACCAGACAAGATTTGCACAGTGACTGGGAACATGTTAAAATTTGTGTCACCCGTTGCCTTGGAATAGCTCCCAACTTTCTTGGGAACATGTTAAAACTCACTTTCAAAAAGCCTTCTCCTCCAATTTACAGTGAGAAGCACTGGCTCTCCAGCAATGCCTGGAATATCAACTATCTCAAATATAACTTCTTGCTCATCCTAACATGTTTCAAACACTTTATGATAATTTACAGGGCTTAAATCCCTTAAATTGTTTTCATGGCCTAAACATATGATTCTGGATAATATCTCTCATTGAAATAATCATGCTTCTTGTTTTATTATCAATTCTTAGGTTAAACTTCCAGGCTGTTTTTCAAACTCATCACACTGAAAAGAAAATCATCGCACTGGCTGCTGCTTCATCTCTTTTGCCTCCCACATCTGGAAATCAAGAACAAAGAAATGAGGGAGCGGGGGCTAGACTTGGGGGCCCTTTGGTTAAAACTCCTTTGAATTACTTTTTCAACCCGAGGTCTCCTTTCCTCCTCTCCTGCCTACTTATTGCCTGACTCTGTGGCTCATTTTTCTTCCTACACACAGTTTTTCCTGTTGTCCCCCTTCCTGTTGTTCCTATTGTAATTTGGAGGTATCGTGTACATATCCCACTCATAGGCTTGCCTTGTATCATGAACCTGGCATCCCTAGGGTGAGTAGGTCTTCTAAAAGCTGGTGTCAAACTGTCCCCTGCCCAATGCCTTGTGCTGGGCCCTGTCTGCATTAGAAACCTGGGTTCCCTGAACCCAGTGACCAAAGTCGAGGCCCCGCCTGTGGGTGAGGAAGTCCCAAGGCTGGTGCTGGGAATGGTGGCCATGGAACCATAAGCTGTTGAAAAACACTTCACCCTGCTTGGCCCCGGAGGATGGCTGGTAACTAGAGATGTGTAAGATTCCTCAGTGAAGGAACAACCTAAGACAGGCACAGTCACAGAAGGGCCATTGGGAGAGAATTTGAGGGACTACAGAGGTAGGACACTGACCCTCACCCTTCCCAAGGGAGTTCTCCTACCACCATGTCTATTTTGTTTACCATGCACAGCTCAGTTCGGAACACAGATCTCAGAAAGTGATCTGGCTTTACTATTACTATCAATTTTTTTCCCATTCATTAGTTTGAACTATTGGGAAGGGGGCAGTTTTTATAAAGAACTGTGTCAGGATATGTTTCCTTCTTCTTTTTCTTCTTGTTTTAACAGAAAAGGGGGAGATGTGGGAACCCTCTGATCTTTACATCTAATAAATAGTTTAGAGGCCTGTTTCTCTGCCCACACAGAGAATTCTCCACTATCAGTTCAATTTCCTTGCTCTGCTAAATCAGTCACCTTAGTCCTTTGTTTCCACCTTATCTCCTACATATATCACTAAATGTTTCTGTAATCGTGCTACCCCATTATCAACCTGTAATTCTTATGATGTTATTTATGACCCTCATGTGGATGATACCTTTCTGCTCCCCTGCACGTACACCCTAACCTTTTGCTGTTTGAAAAAGAGAATAAAAACCCGTGATGGGGATCAGCAAAGTAGAATAGCTTCTTCGGCTGTTCTCCCCCTCACGTCTCTCAAACTTCGTGTTCAGAGTAATATCTTTGTGCTGTCGCGGGCTCTGCTGGACAGTTCCCCACAAGACTTTGCAGGGCAGATTCCTGCAGCTGCCAAATATTTTCTTCGATTGAGTCAGCTGCCTTTTCACCCTTTTAACCAAGTCTTTTGAGGTGCAAAATTGTTGAATTTTGAGGAGTTCCCATTTATCTAGTTTTTTGTTGTTGTTGTTGTTCCTCATACTTTGGGCATAAGGTTTAAGAAACTACTGCGTACCACAAGATCTTGAAGAAATTTTCCTACATTTCTTTCTAGGAGTTTTAAGGCTGTTTTTTTTTTTTTTTTATATTTAAGTCCTTGATCCATTTTGAGTTAATTTTTGTATAAGGTGTGAAATAGGGGTCCTCTTTCTTTTGGATATGGCTATCCATTTCTCCAGCACTATTTGTTGAAGGGACTGTTCTGGGCCACCTGTAGTAAAATATGATCTAATATTATTTTGACTTCTTTCACTCATTGATTGTAAAATGTTTTTGTTTAATTTCCATATATTTGTGAATTTTATAGTTTTTATTTTGTTATTGCTTTCTAATTTCATTGCATTGGATGGGAAAATATATTATTTCAAAATTCTTAAAAGTATTTTACTTTGTTTAGTGGAATAATATATAGTCTATCTTGGAAAATTTTCCACATGAAATAGATTAGAATGCTTATTCTGCTGCTTTAGAACAAAGTGTGCTGTATATATTTCTGTTAGGGCTTCATAGTTTATACTGTTATTTAAGTCTGCTATTTTCTTATTATTCTGTGTCTACTTGTTCTAAAGATTAATAGGAGTAGGGTATTGATGTCTACAAGTCTTGCTGTAGAACTGTCTGTTACTATATGCAGTTCTATCAATATTTGCTTCATGTTGTTTGGGGCTATACTGTCGTGTTCACATAACTTTATAATTGTCATATTCTTTTGATGAATTGATGTTTTATTATAATATAATGTCCTACTTATTCTGTCATTTTTTTGTCTTAAGGTCTAATTTGTATGACTGCAATTTAGTCATCCCATGTCTTTTCTGTTACTATTTCTGTCCTGTCTTTTAAGTCATGTAAGAATAAAAAGGAGCTGCAAAAACAAAATACAATATTAATAACACATACGTGCTTATATATTTTCTGATATTTTTACTTTTTGTATGGTTTCATAAATGTAGTGCATTTATGTCTAAATGAATCCTTTTAGCATTTCTTGTAGATCAGGGCCACTAACAAAGAACACTGTTAGCTTTTGTTTCTTGAGGAATGTCTTAATTATCCTTCATTGTTTGAAGGATAGTATAAGCAGATAAAATTCTTGGTTGATAGTTTTCTTCTTTCAGCACCTCAAGTATGTCATCCCATTGCCTTCGATCACCTAAGGTTACTGACGAGAATTTAATTGTTAATCTTATTGAGGAACAGTTTTATGTGACAAGTACATTATTTCTAGGTGCTTTCATGATTCTCTCATTGCCTTTATCTTTTGAAAGTTTGATTATAATGTGTAGTAGTGTGGATCTATTTGAGTTTATACTAGTTAGAGTTCATTGCATTTTTTGGAGGTATAGATTCATGTTTTTCATTAAATTTGAAAAGATTTTGTCCGTTATTTCCTCAATTGTTATTTCTGTCCTATTCTCACTCTCTCCTCTCCCGCACCACCCCACCTACAATTTCTATTAAGCACATGTTGGGACACTTTAAAATTTCTCACAATCTCTTAGGCTTTTTTATTTTTTATCTTTATACTTCTCAGGCTGGATAATCCCAATGGGTGATTTTTATGTCCAATGCTTCCTTCTGCTTCCTGAAATCATCTTTTGACTCTCTTGAAAATTTTTCTTGTCAGTTTTATAGTATCAATTACAAAATTTCTGTTTAGATATATTTTTAAAAATAATTCCTATCTCTACTCATCTGCCTTTTGTGAGACTTCATTCTCCTGGTTATCATTAATTCTTTATGGTTTCACTTTCCTCTTTGAACATATATAAAACAGCTGTTTTAAAATGTTTCTCTAGGTATAGCAACATGAGGGATTCCTCTTGTTTCTATGTTTTTCTCTAATTTTCCTGTACATGGGATATATATTTTTGAGTTTTTCCACACTTCATAAATTTCAATTGAAAACTGGATATTTTGAATATTATAATGTGGTATCTCTGGAATCATACTCTCTCCTCTCTGCAGGGTTTGCTGTTGCTGCTTGTTGATGTAGCTGTTTTTTATTGACCTTTCTAATTTTTTTTTCCACAAAGACTGTATTCTTAGTTGTATGTGGTCCCTGAAGTCTTTATTCATTAGCTTTGCAGTTTGATAGCGATTTGACAATGATTTGATTAAATGTTTATAGCAAAAAATGTATGGTTCCATTCCATGTCGTGTGTAAGGACAGTCCTCGAATGCTTAGTCAGGCTCGTTACAATTGTGCATATGCTTCACTCCCTCATTACAAAGAGTCTAAACATCAGGCAATAATGAAAGTTAAGAGTCTTCTCAAGATCTTTCTCATCATGCACTATCTTATAAGATGCATGTGGACTTACAGATTTCCTTTTATACAGGAAGGTCTTCAAATACTTTATTTCCCAGTGCATATCCTTTCATAGCCTCTTATATATAAGATTTTTAAGTTTCTCTTGCTTTCCCCAACTGTCATTAATTGTTTTAGGCAGCTGCAGACACTATATTTGTCTTTATTTCTTTAAGAAAACCAACTGGCAATTGCTTCCAGGATTGAGACATTACCAAGATATTGTTATTATTTTTGAAAGATTCTTAGCTTACATAAATGTTACACAAAAAATATAAGGATTCCCATATGTCCCACTCCTCACAACTCCCACACCATCCCACATAAACAACCTTCATTAATATGGCATATTCGCTGCAATTAATAAACACATTCTGATAAACGCATGCATTAAGCATGGACCATAGTTCACGTTGTAGTCTACACTCTCTCCCACACATTTCTGCATGTTGTGATGATATAAAAAGGCCTATATCTGTTATTGCAATCTCATTCAGGATAATTCCCAAAATATTATTAATGAAGGCAATCACCAGAGTAATTCCTCAGATAGCCATCAGACAAGTCAAGACACATACAATATTTTAAGAAAATGGTACATTTATTTCCAGGACACAAGGAAGGTGGACCACCAATCCACATGGTTGTTGCTGAGATGCAAGTGAGAAGTGATTTCTGTGTATGTTAAAATTCCACAGTTCTTTGAATATGTTTTATAATTTTCCTTCATCTTTAGCCTTATTCTGGCTGTGATATATTCTTTCTTCAATATTTTTTTTATTAAAGAAGTTATAAGTTTACAGAAAACTCATAGAGTCATGCAAAGTCCTAAATGCCCACAATTATTAAAACTTTGCATAGGGGTCATACCATTGTTATAATTGTTGAAAGAATATTATTATAATCGTGCTATTAATTTTAGTCCACAGTTCACCTGAGGTTGCACATTTTGAATTGCAAGGTCCTATGGGATTTTTAAAATTTTATCAGGTTACATATAAAACTTTAAATTTCCCATGTAATCACAATCATATACATAATTCAGTTTTGTTAATTACATTCACAGTGTAGTGCTATCGTCATTACCACCCATAATCAAAACTTTCCCATTAGCAAAATGGAAATTCTATATAAATTAAGCATTAATTCCCCCTTCCCTATTCCCACCACAACACTTTGAAACTGTATTCTAACTTTAGAGATTATGAAATGGCTTATTCTAATAATTCAATATCAGTGATCAATGTTTGCCTTTAAATGGCTTCCTTAATTCACACAATATGATGTCTTCAAGATCCATCAATATTGTTGCAGAAATTCATTCCTTTTCTATGGGTGAATAATATTACTCTGTATGCTTTTTTAATTACCTAGATTACTCCAAAAAATATCATAGAATGGATGGGCTTAAAAATATGGAAATTTATTAGCTTACAATTTTGAGGTTGGGAAAATGTCCAAATCAAAACCTCATCAAGGCAATGCTTTTTTCATGAAGACCAGCATTCTTAGGCCGGCTGCTGGCAATCCTGGCTAATCTGTCACATGGCAAGTCACATAGGGGTGTCTGCTACTCACTCCCTTCTCTTCCAGGTTTTTATAATTTCATCTTCTTCTTCCATGGCACTTTCTTGCTCTCTGTATTCATTCTATGTATAAAGGACTCCAGTAATTGTATTAAGACCTATTGTGAATAAGGTGGGTCACACTGTAACTGAAGCAGCTTTATGAAAAGGTCCTACTTACAATAGATTTACACCCACAGGAATGGATTAGATTTAAAAACATGTTTCTCTGAGGTAAATATAGTGTCCAAGAACACACTCTATCCTCCAGACTCCAAAAAGTCATGCTCTTTCTACATGTCTAATACATTCATTCTTTCACAATACCTGAAAAACTTTATATCATTTCAGAAACAATGCTTAATACAAATTTTCATCAAAATCAGTTTTAGGTGTGGTTTATTCTGGATTGTAATTCCCCTCTGTGCATCTGTGAAAACTAGAGAACAAGTTTTCTGCTTCCAATATACAATGGAAGGACAGGCATAGGATAAACATTCACATTCCCATAGGGAAAAACTAGAAGGTATACAAGGATTGTGGGTCACAAACCATTCCAAAACCTAGCAAGACATACCCCATTAGAATTTAAGATCTGAGAGTCATCTATAGAATGACATTTTGGAAATGTCATTCATTTCCAATGTCATTTTGGAAATGCAGCAGCCCCACCCTTTCCAAAAGCTTGCACAGAGACTTGCTCTCCATGAACACTGGGGTGATGTTTCAAACTCTCCAAGCATTGTGCTGACAGCCAGAATCTCTTCAATCCCTAAGACACAGGCTCCACCCTTTCAGAACACTGGGATGGTGACCAGACTTTCCACAATCCCCAAGGCACAGACTCAGCTATGTGGTGTTGGCCAGACTCTCTGCAGTCCCTGGGAAATATGTTCCACATTCTCTGAAGACTAGAGTGGCAACACTCTTACTGAACAAAGTGTGAAATCCTGCCCATTTCCAAGCACTTTCACAAACTCACACTTTCCACACACATGTGTCTGCCTAATATATTGGACCAAGGATATGTCTTCAGTCCAGGCCTCAGCTTCCATTTTTCTGCACTTGATTTTTCCTTTAATCTTTTCCTTTCCTTTCCCTTTTAATTCAAGTTGGCAGTGGTTTCATTCACAGAGATCCTGCAAAAATCTTTGGTTTGGATGTTGTACACAGTGATCCAAACCATCAGACCAAAGAACATTCCACAGATCATTCCTGAATAACTGCAACTCTAAATCTGACTCACAGTGAAATGGCTGAATGGATTAATTTTCAGGTAAACCCTCACAAGGAGCCCTATTCTCTGGAGACTTGCTTTTGGGAAGCTCAAAATTTTCCAAACCATAAATATCTGTGTGTGTGTGTGTGTGTGTGTGTGTGTGTGTGTGCCCAGGAATTCAGTTCTCATTGTATCCCTTTCCTTTCACACTTTACTATAAACAGCAATGAGAAACCAGGCTGAACTTTTCATATTTAGCTTGGAAATCAACTCAACTAAATGTCAAAGTTCATCACTCTAGACTCCACTTTGCATCCAACATCAGAACACAATTTTTCCAAGTTCTCTGTCACTTTAAAACAAAGATTGATTTTCCCCCATTTTCTAATAACAAAGTCAGTATGCTCTTCTAAGGCCTCATTAGAAGTAACTTTAGCATCCATATTTCTACTAACAGTCTCTTCAAGAAAACTAGGTCTCTTCTATAAAGCACCACACAATTCTACCAGCCTCTATACATTTACCCTATTCCAAAGCATTTTCCACCATTTTGTTTTTTGCAATAGTAGCACCCCACTCTCCTGTTACCAAAGTCTGTTTTAGTTTCCTAGACTCCTCAAGCAAATACCATGAAATGGGTTGACTTAAACAAAGAGAATTTATTAACTTCTTTTCCCAGTTTTTAAACTTGGAAAATGTCCAAGGCATCATCAGTGCCTTACGTCTTATGATATTGAGCAACTTTTCATGTACTTTTGGCCATTTATGTATCTATTTTGAAGAAATTTTGATTCACGTCTGTATTAGTCAGGGTTCTCTCGGGAAAACAGAATCAACAGGAGATATCCGTCAATAATATGAGATTTTAAAAGAGTCTCTCATGCAACCGTGGGGATGCACAAGTCCAGGCTCCACAGGCAGGCTGCAAACCAGTGGTTCCGATGAAAGTCCAACGAAGGGTCGTTGATGAGTTTCTGGGAGAAGTTGCCTGTCCAACGAAGAGCTGGGAAATTCTTTCTGAATGTTGAAATTACTTCCCCTTTTAAGCCATTCAACTGATTGGATAAAAGCGCCACCCATTGATGATGTAATCTCCGATTGATGCAGATGTAATCAGCCATCCACGCAGTAAACTCACTGGTGATTGAAGTCCATAAATGCTCTTGTATTACAATTAGCCCAGTGGTGTTGGAACAAACACCTGGACACAATTACCTGGCCGAGTTGACACATTAGCCTAACCATTACAACGTCCTTTGGCCATTTTTTTAAAAAATTGAACTTTTATTTTTGTGCTGTAGGATTTCTTTATCTATTCTGGAAATTAAACTTTTCCAGGACATTTGGTTTCCAAATATTTTCTCCCATTCCTTAGGTTGAACTTTTACTTTTCTTTTGATATCTTTTGATGAACTAAAGTTTTTTTTTTTTTTTTTTTTTTTTTTTTTTTTTTAATTCTGATGTCCAATTCACTTACTGTTTTGTATATAACTCATGCTTTTGGTGTAAGTCTAAGATAACACTGCTTATCATAAATTCTTGAAGATACTTTACAATGTTTTCTTCTATGAGTTTGTCAACCAAATCAAAAGACACCAAAAGAAATGTCAAGCCACTCAAATATAGGTGTCAGGGTTGCCAGTCAAAGCACAAACAACACAGGCTCTGGTGGAAAGATTTTTTACTCACATAGATAGGAGACAGAGAAAGTTCATCTTCACTAGTGTACATTGACTTTTCATAGCCAGTAGGTTTCAGTCAGAGACTGAGGCAGGCAAATGTTCTATGTGCAGCATCCTCCTCTTGTATTCATGAGTGAGGGAATGCCACTCCCTCCCCACCAGGAGCAGATATATCACCAAAATATGAATAGTATGTCATGAAACATGCCTATCAAACTCACACTGTTTCCAGTGAATGTTTACAGATGCTCAGGAAAATACGGGAAGGAATGTACTGGAAGGTGTCTTATCTATTAGGGGTTTGTGTATTATCCTACCAGATGAACACATCTGGTCTTGAGCACATGCAGTGTTTGTGGTCCCCAGAGAAAGGCAGCAGGCCACACTAGGACTGACCCTCAGCAGAGCCTACCTCCTGACTTTTTTTGGGACCCCTAGACAAACAAAATATTTTGATATACTTATCATCAATTTTAGATGGTGAGCTGTATGTCTGGGGCATGGTACACAACTGTGATATCATTTTTGTGTACCATTGTCCTAAAATCTTTAGGTGGATGTTGTGGAGGACAACTAATGTCATACTCCCATTATGGTGGCCAGGCCTGCTGGAACTTCTCCCTTTGTATTAAAAACATGAATTACACTGAGTCCTAACTAGGAAAGGATGAATTTCAACTAGTGACCTCACCTTTTGCTTAGCCCAAAGTAGCTGAGTAGGTTGAAGGGTTGTATTTCCCCTATTTTGTGGAGGATTTTAATTACAATTCTTATAACCTCTATGTTATGCACAACATGTCTAGAGTAATTTATATAAAAGTAGCATTTTTCTCCCAGCAGAGCAAATGTACCCCCAGCTTGTAGTGTCAGAATGTCCAGCACTCTGCAGTTCTGAAGGCAATCACTGTTGTATTGTCTACCTTGTGTTGAAACAGTCTCAGTGAAACAAACCACAATATTGGGTTATAAAAATCACTACGGATCATGCCCAGATAGATGCAACTGTTTATGCTTTTTCTCTGTTTTGTTTTATTTTGTTTTGTTTTTTGAGGTACCAGTGATCGAGGACTGAACTTGGGACCTTGTATGTGGGAAGCCAGTGTTCAGCACTGAGCTATATTGGCTTTCCAGAGTTGGTTTTTTCACTTGTTTTGCTTGTTGTGTTTTTTGTTTTTTTCAGGTGGCATTAGGAACCAACCCCGGGAACTCCCATGTGGGAGATGGGATCCCAAATGCTTGAGCCACATCCACTGCCTATGTTTTTAATAAAGAGATAGAATTTCTCCTCAAAGGTTAGAACACTCCTTATTGGGATCACTTGGCCTTCAAAAAACATGTCTCACATATCCAATTGAGTCGATCATACTTGTCTACATAAGCTTTCATTTCTGACATTAGGTCATACATCCAGTAGACTGGTACGATCCACAATGTTGAGAGTTTGGCTGGAATGATGTGGAGAGCTAGCCAGCCATTTCAATTTAAATAATAATAGAGCCAGTGATTGGTCTTGTTGGTAAACTGACCTCCAGTTCTTTGGACCTGACATAGACAGCTAAGAAATGATGATGATGGACCAGCCCCATCCCAAAAGCAAAGAGTATTTAACTGCAAGAACAACAACTCTATTCCTCTCCCTGATAACATCTATGTCCCTTCTCAGCCTGAAACAGTCTGAGTAAACATTATGCCATATCCCTCAAGCTTGAGAAATGAACAAAAATAAGGGGGGAGTATAACCACTTACTAAAGTGCTGTCATTGTTATTTTAGTTATTAACTTGGGTTAACTGAATAATTTGTAACGTTGATATAAAAATAATAAAAAAATAATTTAAAAATGAGGGAAAGAATAAGATATTCTCAGTGAAGCAAAAGCTGAGGATGTTTGTTCATCACTGTATAAACAATGCTAATAAGATTTCTTCAGAAAGAAAGGAAAAGACACTAGACAGTGGTTCAAAGCAGCATAAAGAAATAAAGACTTGTGGTGAAGTTAACCATTTGGGTAATTAAAAATGTCAGTATTATTGTAGTGTCTTGATTAATATGTAACTTCACAACTTACTTCTAACACGTGAAAAATGCAAATGCATAAAAAGTAATAATAAATTTTTGGTTTTGGATGTAAAATGCACAAAGATATTGGTAACAAGTACAAAAAAGGTAGGGAGACAGAGGGGTATAGGAAAAATATATATGCATGTTATCATATTTAGGAGAAAGAAGGTATTTATATACTGATAATTTTCACTAATATAGAAACTTTGTCAAAATTGATGAAGGAATATTTTTTATAATTGTAGTATTAATTAGAGTCCATAGTTTACATTAGAGTTCTTGTCTGCTTTGTGCCATCTTATGTATTTTTTAAACAAATTAATCTATTAACATATAAAATTTAATATTTCCCTTTTTAAACACATTCAAATGTAAACTTAGTGATGCTAATTTCATTCACAATGATTCTCTACCATCATTCCTAAACATTACCACAATATTTTCATCACCAAACAGAAATTATGTATCTATTAAGCATTAATTCTCCATTTCTTATTGCCATCCTACCCCCAGCTAACCTGTTTTCTAAATTTTGATTCTTTGAAATTGCTTATTCTAATATATTCATATCAATGATTTGATACAATATTTATCTTTTTGTGTCTGGCTTATTGTTCATAAAATATGTTTTCAATGTTCATTTCATCCATGTGGTTGCGTGTATCAGAACTTCATTCCTTTTTATGGATGAGTAATATTCTATTGTATGTATATAACACATGTGTTTATCTATCATTTATTGATGGACTCTTGAGTGGTTTAAATCTTTGTTGTTTGTTAACAATGCTGCCACAACATTGGTGTCTATCTGTTTAATTTCTGCTACACTGTGATTATATACCAATAGGTGGGATTTCCTGGTCATATGATAATTTTATTCACAACTTTTTGAACATCTGTCAAATTAGTTCCCATTGTGGTGGCATTATTTTACATTTCCTCAACAATAAATGAGTGTTCCTATTTCTTTTTGTCTTCCCCAGCACAAAAAGGGACTTCTGTCTTTTGTTTGTTTGTTTGTGTTTGTTTTTAATAATTGGCATTCTAATGTATTTGAATTTCCCTAATGGCTGATGATGTTGAGAATCTTTCAATGTACTGTTCAGTTATTTGTATATCTTTTAAGAGAAATGTCTAAGAGTTTTGTCCATTTTTAAAATGTGTTTGTCTTTTTGTTATTAACCTGCAGGATTTCGTTATATTTCTAAAGATTAAACCCTTATTGGATATGTCATTTCCAAATATTTTATCTGATTTTGTACATTGTATGTTCACTTTTCTGATGAAGTCCTTTGATTCACAAGTATTAATTTCAATGATGTGTATTTTTCTATTGCTTTTCTTTTGCAGTTTATATTTTTGGCGTACAGTTTAAGAAATTATTACTTCACAAAGTCTTGAAAATTCTTCACTATGATTTCCTTTAGGAGATTTAGTTTTGGTTTTCTATTTAGGTATTTGATCTATTTTGAGGTGTTTTTTTGTGTGTGTGCATTACGAGGTAGTGGTCCACCTTCATTCTTTTGCATATATATATTCAGTTTTCACAATCTAATTGGTTGAAGAGACTAATCATACCTTTGTGAGTGGACTGGACAATCAATTATCTATACACGTGAGAGAAAATTTATGAATTCTTAATTCAAGTGCATTGGTCTACATGTCTGTCGTTGTGCTATTACCATGTTATTTTGATTACTGAAGCTTTGTAATATATTTTAAAACCAGTAAGTGTGAGGCTTCCATTTTCATTCTTTTTCAAAATAATTTTAGTGATTCAGGGACATTACACTCCCATGTAAATTTGATGATTAACATTTCCATTTCTGCAAAGAATGTCATTGGAATTTGGTTGGGATTGGGTTGAATATGTAAATCACTTTGGATAGAATTGAAATCTTAATATTTATTATTCTAATCCATGGACATAAAGGTCATTCCATTCACTTAGATCTTTTTTATTGCTTCAAAAATGTCTGTTTTTCTGTGCATAAAATATTTAAATACTTGGTCAATATTCTTTCTATATATTTATTTTCCTTACTATTGTATGTGGAATTTTTGCATTTATTTCCACTTCAAAATGTTCCTTACTAGGGCATGGAAATACAATTGATTTTTGTACTATTGGGCTTGTACCTCTTCAATTACCTGATTTTTTTTTTTAATCTCTATTAGCTTTGTTGTGGATTTTTCAGAACTTTCTGAGTAAAATATAATGTTACCTGCAAACAATAAACCCTTTACTTCTTCTTTTTTAATTTGGCTGTATTTTCTCTTGCCTTATTGCACTGGCTAGAACTTCCAGTACAATGTTGAATAACTGGTGGCTGGGCATAGTTGTGATTTTCCTAAACTTAGAGAGAAATATTTAGTCTTTCATATATGAGTATGATATTAGCTTTAAGTTTCTAATACACGACCTTTTTGTGTTGAGGATTTTTCATTCCATTCCTAGTTTTGCAAATGTCTTAATTTAAAAAGGTGCTGAATTTTATTGAATGATTTTCTAAATCAATTGAGATTATTTTGCACTCTCCTATACTAGAGAAGAATGTGTATTTTGCTGCTGCTGGGTGAACTGTTCTGTATATGTCTGTTAGATATAGTTGGTATCATTCAAGTCATCTATATCTTTTTTGATATACTTCCAAAAAGTTCTACCCATTATTGAAAATAATAGATTGAAATCTCCTAGTACTAATGGAGAACTATTTCTCCATTTGAAGGGAGTACTATTTCTCCCTTCAAATCTGTCAATACTTGCTTCAATATTTTTAGTTCTGTTCTTATGTGCATATATATATTTATAGTCATTATGTCTTCTTATTAAAATTATTGTTAAAAGGAGGGTACTTTAGGACACTATTTCTGCATGAATTTTCTGTAAAACTTCTTAAATTAAAAATATATACTTAAAAATAGCATACAATACTAAGGCAATGATTAATGAAGAAGGAAATTGATAAATTTAGTTAGAGAATTGTAGCATATTAAATTACCCAAAAATTACTCCACACTTCCACCAAAGCAACAGCCATGTGGATTGGTGGCCCATGTTGCTGGTGTATGGGGAATAATTTAGACATTGACTAAATGAATTGTGAATATGTACTTTGACCTGTTTGGTGGCTTCTTTAGGAATTGACTCTGGTGTTGACTAAGACACTTATGCCTTGGATAGTTCTCAAAGCTCTAGAGAATGTCTCCTGGTTGACATTTTTTAAAATACCAAATGAAAATATAATGATTGAAGCTGCCTAAGCAATGAATGATAAATGGGAAAGCAGAAGACATACTGAACAATCTGAGAAAGAAGAGGCTATGGAAGGTTATACACAGGGAAATAAAGTCTTTGAAAATCCTCGTTGTATAACAGGTAATCTAAAAGACCACGTGCATGCACAAGGAGAAGTGCATGCTCAGAAGAGTCCAGAGAAGACTGTTGTCTCTGATGTTTAAGCTCTGCCCAATAAATAAGGGGAGTATAATCAGAGTTGTAAAGAGCCTGGCTAAGTGTACAAGGAATGTCCCAACACAGAGCAAGGAATGGAACAGTACATTTTTTTTCCTGCACTCTTTAAAAAAATTGCACTTATATCACAAGGAAACCACAAATCTAATGAAATAAAGACTTGAGTGAACACACAAAACAAAGAATACAGTATTTATAAAAAGATAGGAATTCAAAAATTACCAAATGCATCAAAAACAAAGAGCAATAACAAGTGCCAAGGAGAGGAGAGAGTCTAATTTTCAGTGACACCACATTATATTATTCAAAATGTTCAGTTTTCAATTTAAAATTATAGTCATGAAAAAATGCAAAAAGTGTATCCCATTTTCTGCAAAAAAAAAAAAAGAATATATAAAAACTGCTCCTGAAGAAGCTCATTTATTGATATATCTAGCAAAAATCTTTAAAAAAAACTGTTTATATACTGTTAAAGAGTAAAATGAAATTATGTGGAAAGAACTAAGGGAATCCAGGAGAATTATGTCTGAAAAATAGGGAATAATAATGAAGATGTAGAAATTATAAAGGAAAGTAATAGAAATTCTGGGGTGTCTAATACAATACTGATATGAAAAATTACTAAGGGAATTCAACAGAAGATTTCAGTAAGCAGTAGAATCAATGAACTTAAAACTCAGTCAATTAAGATTATCTCATTTGGAAAGCAGAGATAAAATGAAATACAGAAAAATCAACAAAGCCTAAGAGATTAAGTGACATCTTTAAGTGTCTCAACCAATGCATAATGGGAGTCACAGACAGGAAAGAAAGAAGGTGAAAAAAAGTATATTTAAAGAAATAATGATGAAAAATTTCCTAAATCACAAAAATTAAAACTAGAGATTAATACCATTTGAATATATACACAAAAATCCTTAACAAAATACTAGCAAAGCCAATACTAAACTATTTTTAAATAATTGTACAACATGATTACCTGGGATTCATCAGAATCATGAAAGGGTGGTTCAAATTTGGAAATCAATCAGTGCAATACACCACTTTAATTGGATGAAAGAAAAGAAAAATCGTTATCAACTCATTTATTTGGAAAAGCATTTGGCAATGTATAACCATTTTCCTTATTAAACAATTTCTAGAAACTTGGAAATAGGGAAATTACTTAAATGTGAAAAAGGGAAAGTATAAAATCCTCAAAACTAAAACATACTTAATAGTGAAAGATTGAAAACTTCACTAATAAAATCAGGAACCATATAGGATGTCTGTTCTCACTACTATTATTCAGCATTTTACTGTAAATGCTAACCCAGAACATTAGAGAAGAAAAAGAAAGAAAATGCATTCAAATATGAAAGGAAGAAATAGAAGTATCTCTATGTACAGGTGATATGATCTCATATATAGCAAATACCATAGAAACCATACATAGACTTCACACCCACAAACAAACACACATGCACACACATACATAATTGTAAGCAATAATTACCAGACTCTCCCGGGAAAATGGTGCTGAAGCAGGTAACCAAAGCCTGACCTTCTCACAAAGGTAAGTTGAGATTAGGCAGGGACCTATCTAAAGGAGCTGCTTTGGATATATAGAGAATGGAAGGGTGCTCTGGTTTTCTAGGAGCATACTGGAAAGATGAAGAAGCCAAGGGAAAACCGGAACATAGACAACAGCAAGGAAAATGAATATGAGGAACAAAGTGTCAAACTAAAACCTTACCACACACACAAAAACAACAACAAAATAAAACCATAGAGTCAAAAGAGAAGCTAACCAACTGAATAAATCCTTCAAGACAAACAGATGGTTAGACAC
>JAQZBX010010069.1:0-44967 GCA_029593785.1 Cabassous unicinctus
AAAAAAAAAAAAAAAAGATTATATTAGCCTAATAAATGAATTGAAGAGATTGCCCTCAAAAAAAAAAAATAAAAAAAATTATTGAACATTTCTGTGCCTCAGTTTCCTCATCTGTAACAATGGGCATGATATTATCTACCTTGTTGGGCTTTTGCTAGGACCAAATATGCTAGTATATTTAAAGCCTTTAGATCAGCGCCTAACACAGAGTAAGTGTTCAATAGGAACACATGCTAGAAAGGACTTGTATCAGTTGGTGTTCATTTTAAGAAAAGAGAAATGGCTTTTGATATTTCAGGCAGGAAAAGACTATATAGAGGAATTGGGTAGTCACAAACTTGTTGGAAGGGCTGGACGTGTGAGACCCACGGTTTAGGTCAAACCAAGGGTAATTGTTTTTGAGAGGTCACAAACGAGCTTCTGCCAACCAGAGTCAGAAATATTCAAGATTCCACTGTAAAAGTCACAGCAGCCCCACAGTCAGTGACTACAATTAAACTTAGAGTCTGGCTAGCCATTAAAATATTTCTTGTCAGCCGAGGCCTGCACATTAGCCATTTCTGCTGCTGGGCAAAGAATGTCCTCTGTCTCACTTTTATCTTAGAAATCTTGTGCGAGTGCAGGGCATTGGCAGAAGATGTATTGCATTCAGAATACTAATGGTGAATGAGTCTAGGAAACTAGTTCCTGGTTTTCTAGCCTATGTAATATTGAGACAAGCTTATAAGCATGGGGATGGGAAGGATTATGTTGAATGTCAACAAATACATCCCAGCCCTCTCCCTGACTTTTGTTAACTAATTGGAAGACTCTCATGGAAAAAAGAAAGCTCAAAAGTGAAAGAGAAACTCCATTTTGTGAAACTTTGGACCAGAACAGAGAAAAGATAAATGATGGCACTGCTTCATGAAATAAACCATATTCCTCATCCATGTCTTTGTTATTTGCTTTCTGAAACCTGTATATTTGGATTCCTTTGGAGTATATATTTTGTAGCATCCTTAGGCCTCAAAATTCATGCAGCGGTATTACAACATGCATGACCCTTAAAAACATTACCTTAAGGAAGGACCAGACATAATATAGTTCTGCTTATATGAAATGCCCAGAATAGACAACTACATATACTGAAAGTAGATTAGTAGTTGCCTAGGGGTGGGGGAGGGATGGAGGTAGTAAATGACAGCTAAAAGGTACAGGATTTATTTTGGGGGTGATGAAAATAACTGAAATTGATCATAGCGATGCACACTCTGTGAATGTTCTAAAAACCCACACAACTCTGTGAATATACTAAAAACCACTGAATGGTATGTGAATTTAACTCAGTAAAGCTGCTCCCAATCAAGCTGTTCCAAAAAAGTTCTTTGGTTCTTCTCAAGGAAAGAATAGTAGTGCTTCAAAAAATTTTGCACAGTACAGACTTTCTTATTGGCAATTCCTTCTGATCATCACATACACATATAAGTAACATAAGAAAAAAAACAGAATAAAGTGTTTTGAAAGTTTAAAAAAAATTTCATGCAGTGGGATATGTGGGCTCATTTGAAATAATAACTTCACAGTCAAAACGTACAGAAAGTGACTCTGATTAGTGGAGTCTTCAAAAGCAATGGAACCTTTGTCAAAGGTGAAAAGAATGGAAATGCCAAGAACTGTCCCCACTGATGTCCCCTTAAAATAGCCAAGAGATTGGTTGTAAGTAAAAGATGATCTAATGTACCATAAGAAGCAAGAAACCAATACAATGTAGATTCTGTTAAGATATTATCTGATACTGCTTTCTGAAAAGTCAGAATCAGGACCTCTTATGGGAGATAAAGGACTTCAAACTTATCCCTTGGTAATTTCTCCTAACTAAATCATTGCTGTGTATATATATGTATGTATGTGTGAGTGAGCTAAATATGTTAATGTGTTAATAGAAATTATTTAAAACATACAACAACTTTTTGTAATCCTAAATTGCCATTTCTCCTTTTTTAATATACAAGAATTTTAATAAGGCATCTTTTCACCTGTAAGGCTTGGCCAAGATCATGAATGAGTTCCTCTTTGGTGACTTAGCTCACAACTAGTTTGTCACATATCCCTGAAATGCTGTCAATGAAGTCAATGGGTAATGATGAGGTTTCCTTCTTTCTTGTACAATGGCAGCCTGAGAATCTTTCAACGACTTTCAGTGATTTCATAAAATACTCCTTTCATAGTATTCAAGTTTGGATTTCAATTTTAGGTGGTATTATCACCAGGCCCAAACCTGGTGTTATTTTGTTATTGTTGCTGTTTTTAAGGAGGTTTTCTGAGACATTCAAATATTGAATATCATCAATATTGAATATTGATATGGAATATTATAAAATCTAGAAAGGTAAATGAGTATTTGTTGAAAACTCTTTTGTTTAAGGACAATAGTTCTTTTATAAAATGTTAAAAATCTTATTTGGAAACTTAAAAATATATCTCAGATAAAGCTGTGCTGTTTTGCTAGAAAGGTTCAACATGGACCTCTCATCCTTTTTCTCCCCTTTCTTGTGATTCCTGCCCTTTTCTTAACTCATCCAGGCTTCCCATGAAGCACAGTTTGAATACAGGTATTCTTGACATTTTCTAGGTAGTCTACATTTCAATTTGTACTCCTAATACATATAGATCTGCAATTAGGAGTCTGCCAACCTTCTCAATTACTATGAGATAATCTTTGAGTTTAATCTTTGAATCTTAACATTGGAACCATAGAGAGCTTTTTTGTTCAAAAATTAGAAAGAAAAAAATCTATCTTTTGGTTTATCAAAAAAGCTCCCATTGTATGAAGGAAAATATTTTACCATTTAATAAATTTATTTTAAGAAAACTTAATTAAAATAAATCTCATTCCCAATAGTAACAGAATATAAAAGGACAAAAACATGTAAAATATTAAGGATATACATGTAATCCATAAACAGAAAATTCCAAAATTTTATTGAAAAGTATAAAAACATAAAACATGTGAAGAAACACCAAATGTGTGGAAAAGAATACTGAGTTTTAGAGAAATCAATTCTTCAAGACTTGATGTTCAGTACAAGTGAATTAGAACAGAGTATTTTTTAAAAGAAAGACATAAAAATATACTATCTAAAAATTATTGAAACAATAGTAAAGGGGCTAAC
Organism: Cabassous unicinctus; assembly: GCA_029593785.1. Taxonomy (NCBI): domain Eukaryota; kingdom Metazoa; phylum Chordata; class Mammalia; order Cingulata; family Chlamyphoridae; genus Cabassous; species Cabassous unicinctus. The sequence continues at coordinate 3,156 of JAQZBX010010069.1, forward strand.
ATCATTAATATTAAACCATATTATAATCAGTAATAAAAGAAATTATCTGTCATAAATAGAAAAGTGTGACAAAAATAAAATGTCATTTCTATCAAAGAAGACTTCACATATCATTTGATGATAAAGGAAGACTTATACATGGTGTTAGGACAACCAATAAGATCTGAAGAAAAGTAAATTCAACTTATACTCTACTTCAAAATAAATTTTGTTGCAGAGTTAAATATTAAAAATATATTCCAACTATAATATAATTATATAGTGTAATTATATATCAGGATGAATAGTTTCCTGATATTAAAACTCAAAGGAAAAATAATACCAAAGGAGACAAAAGGATAGGTATAATAATGTGAACATTAGAAATTACCTGTTTTAGTTTCCTAAACTGCTCAAAGCAAATACCGTGAAACGGTTTGGTTGTAACAATGGGAATTTATTTGTTCGTGGTTAAAGATCAGAAAAATGTCCAAACCAAGCCATCATCATGGCAATGCTTTCTTCCCCAAAACCGGTTGCCAGCAATTCTAGGCCCCTCTACCACATGGCAAGGCACATGACAGGACCTGCTTGTCTCTCACTTCTCTTTAGGGTATTGTTGATTTCAGCTTCTTGTTTCAGTGGCTTTCCCTCTGTATTCATTCTCTTCATAAAGGAATCGAGTAATAGGATTAAGTCCCATCCTGAATGAGATGGGTCACACCGTAACTGAAGTAGCCTCTTCAAAAGATCTTTCTTAAAAATGGGTTTACACCCACAGGAATGCATTAGATTTAAGAACATGCTTTTCTGCTGTACCGACAGATTCAACCACCATATTACCTGATATTAAAAATTAAGAGGTAAAACAATATGGATGTTCCTTGCATTACCTGAATTTAAGCTTATTGTTTTCCACTAAACATATTTATATAAATTATTAAGAAATTGAAACCAATATTTAAAGCTATTAAAAATAAATTGACAAAAAAAAACCTTTATAAAGACAAAAAATAAAAAAATTTAAAAAAATAAATGGAAAATGATTATTCTCATTAGGAAACAAAGAAGAAAATATTTTACATTAGAATATTATTTTGAGCAATTAAACTAGCAAAATATGTTGTTAAATGAAAATATGCAGTGTTGATGCATGAGTCTTATATTAGGTAGAAAGAAGTATCAGCATGCTATGGAGGAAAGATTTGGCAATATATATAAAAATGCATAAAATATTCAAGTTTTTTGGCCTGCTAATTACATTCCTGGATACTCTGTCTTAAGGAAATAACCCAATGTGACAAAAATTATAAGTAAATATTTATCATGACATTAAGAATATTATTTATATTTGTCTTAGTTTTTTCCATGTTGCTAAATAAACACCACATAATGGGTTGGATTAACAACAGGAATCTGTTGGCTCACGATTTTAGAGGCTAGAAGGCTTACTTCCTGCCATGGTTGGTAGCATTCAGGATGGCCAGCAATCCTTGGGGGGTGGAGGGTGGGAGGTACACAGATCAATCTACCATAATATTTAATACAGTGTCTTCATTATCTTGAATTGCAATACTAAGTGCATAAAAAGCATATTTTATAAATTTAACAAAATTTTATTGAGCACACATTCTGAATCAGGCAATAATAAAACACATGTAAGTTATACAATCAAATGAATAGCAGTTAACCCAATACCTTCATGCTCTACACCTCCATTCTATGCCTTTTCCCCCCCCAAGGAAGTCCCTATCTGAATTTTGTCTTTATCATATATAGAATATAGGTATACCTAAGCAATGTGTTGATTTTTGCATATGTGTGTGAGCTCCACTTAAATGTAACAAATGTACCCTGCTCTAATAATTTAATAATTTTCCATGGCATGCTTGTTTTTCTTTTCTTTTCCCTTCTGTTATGTATTTTGCAGGGTGGAGGGCCATTCATCATTATAATTATTCATATTCAAAATATGATCTATTTTTTATGCACAACTCTAGAACTAGAACTTCAACAGTTGCATACTAGCTCTGTAAAACTGCTACACAGTTTAACTCTACTTTCTTAACAAAGACTATGTGTCTGGGGTGTTGTCTACTACTACACAAGGTGCTGCTGTTATATATCTCCTAGTATAAAAGTATAAGGCTCTTTAGTATATATGAAGGAGTTAAACGTCTAAGTAATAAAATATATACATTTCCATCTTTAAATGATAACACCAATTTGTTTTCTAAAGTGATTGCACCAATACACTTCAACCTTAAGAGCAAGAGTTCCTATTGTCCCATTGATGCACATCCTTTTCAACAAGTGGTAAAGTCCGTCTTAATTTTTGTCAATTAGTGAGAGTACAAATCTCTCTCATTATGGTCTTCTGTTTTTCTAATTACTCAGGAATTTTTGCAACTTTTCATATGCTGCTTGATATTTGACCTTCCTCTTCTGTGAAATGCCTATTCTTTCATTTTTATTTATTTATATAAAAATATAAATCTTTATATTTATATTTATATAAAATATGAATATGAAAGAATTTAGAATTTATATGTTCATTTTCAGTTATATATGTTGCAAATAATTTCTCTGAGTTTGTGGTCTTTATTTTCACTTTCTTTATGATGTCTTTTGATTAATAAAAATTCTTAATTTTCACTTCTTTATGATTAGCACATTTTATATTATATTTAAAATAATCCTTTCTTATCATGAGGTCATAAATATATTTGCCTATAAATTCTTCAAAATAATTTAAAATCTTACCTTTTTTTTAAAAGCAACAGGATTAGTATTTACATTATATTAAAAGAATCCATTTATGGTGGGGTTTTTTTCAAATAGATAACCAGTTGCCTCAAACTATTTATTGAATAGTCTATCCATTCTATAGTGATCTGCAAAAGCATCTCTGTGATCAAATTTCTACATATAAGCTGATTTACTTCTGGGCACTCTATTTTGTTCCTTTGGTTACTTTTTCTATTTCAATGCTTCAGTTTCTTTATTGTTAAATTATATAATTTTCTCTTAGAGAAAATTACCTTACCTTATTCATATTCTTCAGAAGTACCTTAACTAATTAGAACCCTCAGTACAATGTTGAATAAAAGTAATGACACTGAGACTCCTTACCCTGTCCCTGATATTAAAATAAATGCTTCTGCCAGCGATGGCTCGATATAGCCAGGTTTACAATGAACATTGCCTCCAGACTGAGTCTTTCATAGTGCCGAAGGGCACTATGCACCAGGTTGGTGAAACACTGGAACCTACCTTACTAGCTTCTCTCTAGGGCCAACAGTGCTGCAGCATGCTGGCTGTGTGAAGGACATACTAAGTGGAGCAATAATTACCAGAGAAATGTGAGTAGAAAAACAAACACAATTGGCTTTATGGTCTGCTCCCATGGAGAGACAACAATTACAGTATTGCAAATCTGGAGGTCAGATCTATTAACCACAGCTCAAAGAGGAACTTTTGCATTGATTAGTATTAAGTGCTGTACCTATATACCTGATTAATATGACATCTCTTCAATTCTAGATCATATGCAGAGGGATATTGAACAAATTAAAAATCCTGGTAAACTTAATTCATTTTCTAAGTAACTAATGAACATGCCTATAAGGGAAAACAATGGTTCTCTTAAGTATTGTCTTTATTTTGCTTACCATATGCTTGTTTTGTTGCCTACATTGTCTTTGTGAGTTTATGTCTAGGGCAGTGGCTCTCCTCTTCCTTCTCTTAGCTGTCCTAGGCATAACCATCGCCATGGGAACTGGGGTTAGCAATCTTCCCCTAAAGTTAACCAACAGCATAGGAGAAACTAGCCATGCCTTGGAAACTCTTAGACAGCAAACAGACTCCCTTGCTGCTATAGTGCTGCAAAATCTTAGAGCCCTAAACATGCTAACAGCAGCACAGAAAGAAACATGTCTGTTTCTCAAGGAAAAATGCTGTTTCTATGTAAATCGCTCTGGAATATTCCTAGACAGCATTCGAACCCTGCAAGATGAAGCCCTTCAACTTCAAGAGGATGCAGCCTCTAGAGAGCACATGGCCTTTCTCACTCTCATGGTTCAGTATGTCATGGCTGGCCCCCTTTTTGGGCCCACTTACCACCATCTTCTTTATCTTTTTAGTAGGACCATGTGTCTTCAAAATTCTAACTAAGTTTATTTCTTCCCAAATCAACGCTTTCTAAAACAAGGTATTAGTCATGTGGGGATATCATCCATTTCCAACCACAGTGCCAGACCTGTCTTCCCTCAACTTCAATAGACTAACCAGAGGGTTTTACACCTGTCAAGCAAGGCCTAATGCCCCTAATCAGCAAGAAGAAGCTACAGAAAAAGGACCATTGCCCTTCAGCTCTCCCTTAAGAATAAGGGAGTGAACTCTCTGAGGGGAAGTTGAGGCAGGTTAGTATAGGAAAAAAGGGAAAACTGAGTCACAAGCTGGGAACCAGCAGAAAACATGGCCATGAAACCCCACCCACAAACTCCCTGAGGGAACGCTGCTACTAAGAACAAGGCCAGAAAGACCTGCTGAGACCCTGGCCATGAGGCCCCATTTGGAGCTCTTTCCAGGGTCAAGGGGGAGCCCTGTATAACTCCAAATACACCTCCCATTGGTCTCCTGAGAGCTAACAGGCAGGGATCATAAGGCAACCAATCAGAACAACAAAGAGCTGGGGCCCCTCCCCAACCTTATGAAAGGGGAGGAGGAAAGGTCTTAAAAAGGCCCCACATGTGCATCTCACCCTGTAGCATGCTCACATCCATGTCTGGGGTTGTGTACTGTTTTTTTCTTTTCTTGTTTCTTAATAAACTCTTTACTCCCTTGCTTAACTCCCTCGCCTGCCCAATACTTCTAATATAGCACCATTAAAAATAGCATTTGATATGAGTCCAAAGAATACCCTTCAATAGGGTAATCTAATCCATCACTGTTGCTAAATATAAATCAATGTTTTGAATTTTAGCAAAATAAATAAATATTTTTTTAAAAATAAAAATTGCTAAGCTTCTCAATAGATTGATCAGTAAATAAGTTGTTTTTCTCCCTATTCCATCCCTCCCCCAAATAAATTAACATTGAGTTCATATACAAGGAAAAGTAGTAACATTATCTTATGTCTGTAGATTTAAAAAATACTAATCACTCAATCTCTTAAAATCTTCCACCTTTGGATACTTTGTGATAGTCAGCATCTGGGCTTTCTTGCTCAGGATTACTGTAGCCATATTTATCAAATAAATATGCTCAAAATATTGCATACTTATACCAAAAAAAAATGTTGCTTTTCTGAAATTCAAACTTAACTGGGTATGCTCTATTTATCTGACAACACTATTCAGGATATGTACAGTTGGGTGAGGGCTTGATTGTTGTTTAACTCTCATGAATTTTAGATATTTCTGCAAGACAGATGTATATGATAGTAATCCCAAGCTATGACTCAGGATTAGACATCTCCACCAAACATCTCCTGTCCCTGATGGCAAGAATAGTTTATCATTAGTCTTTCTTCAGTGTTATAATGTCAGATATGTAGGGATTATCTTTCACTGATTTATACCACACTAAATCCAAATCAGAGAAGTAAAATCGTAATAGTCATAATTTCAAGGAACATATGTGTTAGGAAATCAAGTTCAGTGAAAGGTGAAATCCAAACATTTTTTGGGGATTGATTCCAATGGACAATATAACATATATGTGATTGATTGCATACTCATAAACAAAATATCTTCATTAGTTGAACATATTAAGGAAACATTATAAAAATATTCAGTTGGGTAAAATAATCATACAAAAATCAGAGCTAATTTCTCATCTTCGATTGAATCTCCAAGGTCTCCACAATGTAAAGACATATCTTATGCAATATAGAAGTTTATTATAGCATTATGCATTAGTGAACATTTGCAACCTACCCACACATTCAATAATAAAGAAATAACAATTTTGCTTGTGATTTAGTTACACCATGATATAATAAGTTATTAAAAATTATATTCTCAATAGAACATTTAATGGCTGGAAAAGGTACATCATATATTGCTAAGTGAAAGAGTAAGTACCTAAACAAAATAAACAGTATTGTCTTAATGTGGGACTAAGTATTTGCATATAGAATATGTGGAGCTAAATATAGAGATGTATATGAGATCTTTACATGTAAATATGTAGGTACATATGCATGTATGTGTTGGGAGACAAACCTTGAATATCTCATATTTTTTGCATGTTTTGGATCTTCTGAACAAAAGGCACTGACAATCTTTTTTTTTTAAATGTGTTATGCAAACATCCTTGGAAACTAGATACAGTGGAACAGAGGGCAGATTTTTTCTTGGCCAATGCAATAAAGATAAAGAATGCTCCCCACACCTGACATTCAGAATATTACAGTCTTCTTCCTCTCCCTGAAAGAGAATTATTTCTATTCAAGAATAAAGATAAGGTCACTCTTTCTCTAGGGAGGGGAGGTTGAGAGGTCACCAGCAGCCCTATGAAAAGTTGAAATTTCCTAACTTGAGGGTAACTCCTGTAATGTACCTCACTGCATGTGAAGGTACCATCTGGCCATCACCATGTCACCCTGTAAGGTATGGGGCTTGGTGAACTGAAATAATAAACAGACTTTGTCTCTGACTGAGGAGCTGTGTGTTCTTATCAGTAGATAAAATAAATAAAGGCTAATTTTTTATCTTGCAATTAGGGTAAAATCTCATCTCACAATTTCTGATTGATTAACAATATCTTTATGCATATGAGTATGTTAGCTACCTTTGCTACTGCAACAACAGCACAAATCTCAATGACTTACTATAAAAAATATTTATTTCTTGCTCACATTACATTTCAGCATGTGTGACTCAAGTGATACTTCCTCCTTCTACATGTCTTCGAACTTTGAAGAAGCCCCTATAAAACACATGTTAATTTTGTGGCAGAGAGTAAACAAGAGGGCTGGTGGAAACATGCAATGGCTCTTTAGACTTAGGTGTGACTCATGTATGCATGCTCCCATGTCATTGGCAAAAGTAATTCACGTGGCCAAGCACAGTGCCTGTGGGGTGAAGATTGCACATGAGATATGGCAAATCACATGCTAATAGATGAGGGTGTGTAATCCTTTTACGGGAAGGAGGAATGAATGTTTGAGAATAATACAAAATGCATATTTTATTTTATCATATTTAAAATCAAAATTTACATATATAAACACTCCAAAATATTTTATAAGAAAATGACTGTCATGGGATATATCAAAATATTAAGTTTTTTATGGAGTATTACTGGGATTTTTCCACTTTTAATTTTCTCTCTATTACAAAGTTTCTTACAATGCATATACATTTTTATAAACTAAAAAAAATATAAATTCCATTTGTATAGTGTCATTATTTAACAGATTTCAAGATATTTCTGATTAGAAATGATGATGTATTAAATTTTACATTTCATTGTCCATCAAGAATTATTTTCACTGAAGGTAAATATTGACTCTCCCTTTGGATCAATAAATCATGATCCATTCCTCAACAGAAGTCAATATCTACTTTATTGTTTCTCTAGACTCCAAATGGGAACTTTGATGAATGTCTTTAAATTTTCTCTTAAGTTTTTGATAGAAAATTCTTTAGCAACAAAGATAGTTACTGAAAAGTTGTACAATTAATCATGAGATAGATTCTCATATCTTAAAAATAAATGAACTAATAAGTAGAAAGAAATAAACTGCTCTGCTTTTTTCTTCAGTTTCATAATAATTCATAATACAAAATAAAGGAATTAACCCTTCTAAAGACTTAAAGTCTTTAGCATTCTTATGAACTAATAAAATATGATGGATAAAAATGATTCCAATATTGTCCCACTGTTTCTCTTCATTAATGTAGCTACCAAGAGTTCCTCTGTGATGATAGTGCATTAAATAATAGTTAATATTTTGAATTTATCTATCTATCTATCTATTTATTTATCTCTTTTGATTCCAAAAGCCTCCATTAAGGGAAACACACAATTTGGGATACATAGAAATTTCCAGGAATAAGATTATAAATTCACAGACTTCACAATTGCAATGATTTTGATGTTTTTTTTATTTCAACATCAATTATTATACTTAAGATAATAATTAAAAGTTGTTGGGGGGGGTCACTAAAAACACCCTTGAATTTAAATTATGTTACAGATATTAACTCTCATACGATTATTGGTCACTTTTAAACATAATAATGCATAACTATGGTTCTCAAAATCATTTCTTTTAAAAATAATAAATGTTTCTATTTCATAAAATTTTAAAAATAATTAAATTTTAAAGTGTTTTAAAGTTATTTGTACAAGTTTTAATATTCCTTATTTAGGTGATTCTTACCTCCTTCATTTTCTTCTTTTGTATAAGATGAATAAAATTAGTTCTGTAGTAGTGACTGTGGTTGGCTTTATAATCAGTAGATCAAGAAAGACACTGAATGTTAGCGTTAGAATACAGATTCACATGAGAACACATGTTGCTGATAACCAGGAATAGTATGTCTACATTTGAGAATGTCTAAGATATTAGACATTCTAACCCTGTAACAAAAAAACACATGCCAGATCAGACCTTGACTTTAAGCCTTATTATTTGCTACATTCCTCTGTCTGGAAAATACCTATTATTCTCCAAGGTAAATCCTACTGATTCTATAAGATTTAGCTTAAACACAACCTCCTCTAGGATGTCTTTGCTGACAACCTTCCTTCCTTAATTTATGGCAGGGCCCTTCCTATGTGTTCAACTAGATCTTTGTACTTCTATTTAGAAAACATTTGTCACCCTCATTGTAATTGACTCTTAATTTATTGTTAACTTTTCTGCTAAACTGTCAAGAATAAAAGTTTTCTTAAAAATAGGACTGCATAATATTTATCTTTACATCTAAAATATCTAATACTTTGCCTTTAATACAGCAAATCTTCAATAAATGATGGTTGAATGTTGACTGGATGAGCTAAGATGCCTTTCAGGGTTAGGAGACAATATATCCGCTTTCGGGGCAGGGAGAGGGAAAAGCAGTTGTAATACAGGGGCTTTTTCAGGACTTGAGAATTATCCTGAGTGACATTACAACGACAGATATAGGCCATTTTACATCAGCATGTAACATGCAGAACTGTGTGGGAGAGAGTGTAGTCTACAATGTGAACTATGGTCCATGCTTAGTGGCAAAGCCCCAGGATGTGTATATCCATTGCAGGTGATGTGCCACACTAATGAAAGATGTTTACATGGGAGGTTATGGGAGGTGTGGGAGGTGGGGAACATGGGAATCCCTGTAATTTTTGTATAACATTTATGTAATCTAAGCATCTTTTAAACAACAACAAAAAAAGAGACAATATATCTTAGTGTTTATGAACACTGACTTAGTGTTTATGAAGTCTGACAAACCAGACTTCTTAGCTTCAATTCCAAATTCCACTATTTACTAGTCATGTAAGCTTGAGCTAGAAACAACTAGTAAAGTTGTTAAACTTTCTGTGTTTTAGTATCTCATCTGTAGAATAAAATTTATATTATTAGGGTGTTGCAAAGATTACATGAGTTAACATGTGTATTAGTCAGCCAAAGGAGTGCTGATGCAAAGTGCAAAGTGCCAGAAATCGGTTGGTTTTATAAAGGGAATTTATTTTATTTGGGGTAGAAGCTTACAATCACAATGCCAAAAAGAGTAAATTATTTCCCTCACCAAAGTTTCTTGCCACGTGTTGGATCAAGATGGCTGCTGATGTCTGCAAGAATTCAGCCTCCCTCTTCCTCTAAAGGCTCCGTGGTCCCAGGTGTAGGCTGGGATAAGTTTCATCTTTCTCGGGGCTCGTTCCTCTCCAGGCTCCACTGCTCTGTTCTCTTCACAAGGTCAGCTGTAGACTGTCAGGCTCTCTCTCTTCCTGGGCCTTTGCCGTGTCTAAGGAGTCATCTCTATTCCTTTGTGTTCTTCTCCTGTGTGTTTACTTCCCGGGGTTCCAGTAGCAAAAATACTCCAGCTAATTCCTCTGCCAGGTACTTTTCTCTGTGAGTCCCCATCCACAAAGGAAGGGGGGACTCAATGACCTACTGACATGGCCCAATCAAAGCCTTAATCATAATTTAATCAAGTAAAAATGAAACCTCTGAATCCAATACAATCTAATATGCCCAGAGGAACAGACCAGTTTATAAACATAATCTAATATCTATTTTTAGAATTCATAAATAATACTGAACTGCTACAACATGTGTAAAACACCTAAACAATGCTTAGAGCATAGTAAATTCTAAATTATAATCTATGGGTATATTCACTGTTGTTATGTTCAAGCTTTAGCAATCCAAAAAGATAATGTAAACTTACAAATATTCCAGCCCAAGCCAAAGATAAGACACAAAATGAATCTATTTTCTGAACCATGTTGTCTCATAGAATCAACACTTTCAATGTTTCCAAATAGTTTTCTACCTGTCTCACACTTACCAGAGTTATGATATCCATGCAGCTGAAAATGTATTATTAATTAATCAGTTTATTTGGAAAACACTTATTAAATGTTCATAAATACCAGTCACTGTTGCACATCTCGAAGTTAGAAAGGTGAACAAGACAGACAAGTTTCCTGTTCTAACGGAGTTTACATTCAAGTAGAGGGAGATAGACAATGGAAATTTAAAAATAATAATACCTAAACATGAAAATACCAGTGACAAGTGCTATGCAGAGAATTAAAATAAAGTAATGAGAAAGAGATCTTCTAGGTAGTTACAATAGTTGGAAATCTTAGGGAAGGAGTCAAGTTTAAACTGACATTTAGCAGAGATCTCAATGGTCAGGCGTCAACCTGATTAATATCAAGCAGAAGTATATTCTAAGCAAAGAGAGTATCTTGTGCAAGTACTCTCTTTGTAACAAGCTAGTCATAATCAAGGAACCAAAAGAATCCCAGCAGTGTTGGAATCAAATAAGCAAGGGAAAGAGTACTTAAAGTTTGAGATGTGAAAGATTAGCTCCTGTTGAATTGTGTAAAAATTGAGACTATATTTAAGTAAACAAAAGTAAAAGAATTTTTTTTAAAGTAGGGATTGACAGGATTTGATTTAACTTTTAGGGCATTATTCAGTTTATACTGTGAACAGTGGATGGAGAGGGCATGAGGAGAAGTAGAAAAATTAGTTGAAGGCCATTACCATAATCTTGCCAAGAGATAATGAATTGTATTAATATAGTAATAATGGGAATGGTAAGAAGTACATGGACATAAACTGGAGGTGGGTCTAAGTGACTTGCTCTGGGTTAGCTATGAGAAGTGAGTAAAGTAGTGTAATTGAGATAGAGTCGTGGTTTTTGGTTTACATCACAAAGTAGAGATTAGTATGGGGGACTGAGACAGAAGCAGGTTTGAGGAATAAAAGTAACATTCCCTGCTGGTTACACTAAGTTTGAGAGGCTTAGTACACATTCATACAGAGATATCAGAGGCAGTTAGACTATGAGGCTGGAGCTCTGATCAAAGCTCAGTGTTTAAAACAGAGATTTGGGAATCAGGTCTAGGTTTAACATTCTGATTTAAGAGTCATCAGCCTATTAAGTGGCTATACTGTGGTTACTTTATTCTGTTAAAAGTAGTGTTATTAACATCCAATTTTTCAGTTTTTTTAATCCCATTTCATATAAAATATTGGCCTATTGTTGGCATCTAAGAGAGTTAATAACCAAACATTGCTGTTCTTTTATAATTCACATACTTTATATCAAAGCTGGTATACTTCAGTTTCAGATATTTCTTCACTATGACATTTTATCGATAGTCATCTGGCAACCAGACTTTTCCAGATATGAGAAGGAAATAGATAATTCTAAAGTTTCCTGTGACAGATACTATATTGAATTGATTAATGAGCTCATCCTGCTTTTCAGTTCCCCATGAGCTTCAATTCATCATCTTGTATTGCCATTAAGATTGCTAAAAAATTCTACAGAAGAATGTTTATATGTAAGCTGAATGAGCAACTCCAGTTGCGCAGGGGTGAAATTTGAAATATGATGTTACTATACTGATAAAATACCTCATTTAATTTTAATGCATTCTCAAAATTAGATAATAACGTATCTAACGCTTATTTCTCATTAGAGTTCCAGATAAAGATGCACTTTCCCCAAATCCAGAAATAAGAAAATGGCCTATTTCAATATAATTGAAGTTGCTGGTTTGCAATAAAAATAAGACTAATCACATCTCCCTCCATATATTATTCATTTAGCAATTATTACTATCATTTGCAGATTTTTGAGGAAGAAATATGGAAATATGTTGGGAAAGAATTGAAAAGAAGGAAGTATTTTAGAATAGGCAATTGAAGAAAGAAAAAGGTTAGGGGTGTACAGCGGCAGAGAAGAAGTAGAGATGATTTTAGGTAACGAGTTGTTTCTATAGGACCTCTTTGGAAGAATGGTTGTGCAGTGAGTCTGAGTGCTTATTGAAAGCTAGAAAGCAGATTGAGAGTGAGGGAAAGAGAAAACAGAGAAAACAAAATGACGCTGAAGAACTCTCTGAAGGTACTCCCTAAACTTAGAACTAGGAATTATATTTACATATAAAAGAGCTGGACTTTAAAAGGTGTTTGGCAGATTTACATAAAGTGGGCCTATGCGACCTCATCTGCTAAACTCACTTGCCACTACGGTCTTGGGTAGCAAATTTGGAATTTGTCAGAAAGGGCAAAATGATCCATGTTCTTGAGAGATGTAGTTTGACTGCATATCTATGTTTTATTTTAAAATACAAAAATGATATTTGTGAATTAGATCCAGCATAAAACAATATTTTCATCATGTTAACATTACCATTTTCACATTCCAACAGCCTGGGAGCTCTGAATATTTGCCCCACTTAAGTCTTTATGAGAAGATCCACAATTTAAAATAAGAACACACTCACACACTATGCCATATATTGCCATATAGCTGATTTACCTAAGTTATACTTAGACAAATTTTTTCTCTATTTTTATTCTCCTGATTATGTTCTTGTTGATGCAGGTTAATATATCTTAGAAAGAAGTGCTTTCCTTTTAAATATATCTTCCTTTAGAGAAATACCCTTTTTTGATGGCATCACTCTGTGCATTGGAAACTAAATTTGTTTGCTTCATGATAACAAAGGTGGAGATGGCAGGAGGGTATAAAAATTAACTGCTACTTTCCAAGCAGTAGCACTAATACCACAATGAAACTCAAACTGTTTAATTTGTTGGCAACTGAATAGACAGTTGCCAGCAAGTGATCCTCATTTGTCCTGACATCCCATTTCTCTCTCTGTTCCTATCACCTACCACTGTGAATTTATAATTGCTAACAAAGATTGCAGTGCATTTGCCAGATTTAAACAGATTTCATGGCACACTGCTGCAATTACATGTCCTTTCTTTAAAGGCTAAATGTGTATAAATTCTACAATGCACCACATGGCAACAGAGCCATGTTTGACTGGCTGGGCTACTGATTTAGAGAAGAGTCATTCTGCTCTCTGGTACTTCTCCTTAGACTGGGAAAATTAAATTACAGTGGGAAAGAAATAAAAGAAATTTCATTATACCCATTTAGTTACCTACCAGAGCTGCCACAGGTACTTTTGAGTCTAGTGAAGATTGACAAACCCTTATTTTAAGCAAGTCACATACACACTCACTCTTACCTCAGTTTCTTTTCATTTGTAACATAAGAAACTATGACTTTAATGTTTCCTTTCTAGGTACTAAGTTATGGTTTTTCAATTCCAAAGGTTAAGGTGCCCTGCAGGTCTGTCTGAGGAAAATCAGTAGGGCAGACAGCTTGAGTAATTTTCGACTGTCCACAGAACATAAGATGCCAGTTGCTACATTAAATGAAAAATGTTGAGAGCTAAATGTGGATAGAGAAAGGTATTGTGGGTCTCTTTCAATGATGTATACATAAAACCTCAGAAGCAGGGCTAGAGACCATGCTTAGGATAAGTTTTCAGAACTGGTTTCCCTAATTTGCTCTTCTCTTGGGCAGTATCATTTCCTTGTTCATTATTTCAGGGTTCATCAGAGCCACAAATTAAAGTGTTATTACTTGCGTACATTACTCTTAAGTTGACTTTGATGTTAAGCTGGGATACCTCATGCTGGTATAATTGCCTGAATAAAGGTCAAAATTCGTCCTCCATCCATCCCTGGGGAGATAACACAAAATAGAAACACTCATAGTTAACTAGGCACAGACATCCCCATTGGAACAATGGTCTCTGATTGTGAGTCACCAGCTAATTGGAAACATGTACAGAGAAATTTGGTCTTAAAATTTTTCTTCAACCGTGGCAATGTGGCTATAGAGGAGGCCATGTAAATAGCTTAAGTGTGCACCAGGAAGAACAGTACAGTATGGTTAGTGTTTCACAGTCAAAACTGCATTTAAAAATATCCCTCAACATACCCATGAAATAAGCAAGCATCCAATACCTAAATTCTTTGTTGTTTCTATCTTTCCTCTACTGTGGATGAAAATAGCCTCTTCTTTCCAAGTCATAACCCTCATCTGAGGTTGCAGAGTTCCATCACAGTTGCTTTAAGTCATCTTCCTCTTTAAAACTATGATAAACAGGGAAACAGATGTGGCTCAAGCGATTGGGTTCCCATCTACCATATAGGAGGTCCAAGGTTTGATTCCTGGGGTCTCCTGGTGAAAGGCAAGCTGGCCCACGTGGAGTACTGGCCTGTACGGAGAGCTAGCACAGCAAAATGATGCAACAAAAAGAGACATGGAGAAATAAATCTTCAAAAAAAGAGAGAGAGAGAGACGGAGGAGAGACAATAAGAGACACAGCAGACCAGGGAGCTGAGTGGAGGCAAGAAATTGAATGCCTTTCTTCCATTCCAGAAGGTCCCAGGATCAGCTGCCTAAAGAGAAGACAATCAGAGAAGAACACAGAGAACAGACAGCAAGCACAAAAACAATGGGGGGGGGGTGGATAAATAGATAAATAAAATAAATTTTTAAAAAACTATTGTAACCGTTGGCCAATTTGATGTAATTATGAATTCCAAAAATATAATTGCATCATGCTTGTAAACTGATCTCTTAATCTGGGCATGATTGAGTTATGACTGAGTCATTTACTGGGCCAAGTCAGTAGGGCGTTGAGCCCCACCCCTTGGTGGGTGGGGAATCGAATATAAAAGGCAAGGCAAAGAACAGAGAAGAAGCAGTCTTTGAGAAGCAGGTTTGATGTTGGAAAGAAGGCCCCAGGAGAAGAGAAGCGAGCTGTTAGCCTGATCGCCTACAGCTGACCTTGTGGAAGAAACAGGAGCTAAGCCCGGAGAGAAACGCAGCCCCCGGGAAGAGAGGAACCCCAGAAGCCTGAACTCTGGCAAGCGCCAGCAGCTGTCTTGCTCTAACATGTGGCAATGGACTGTGGTGAGAGAAGAAACATAACATTTTATGGCCTGGTATCTGTGGACTTCTACCCCAAATAAATACCCTTTGTAAGACCAACCCATTTTTGGTATTTCACATTAGCACCCCTTTGGCTGACTAATACAACTATAGAAGACAGAAATTTAATATATTTTCATAAAAGATCTCCATAAAAAAACAAAGCAGAAGAGAAACTTCTGTCTTTCTGGGTCTTGGTTTTAGTGAATATCATGCCCTGTAATAGGTAAGAATCAGCTATTTGTTAGGTTGGATTCTTATGAAAATTTGGAATTTATAATACTGCTACTGTTTCTTAATAGATCCTTACTTAACATTTAAAATCCAATTAAGGGTCTTACAAGAAAATGACTGCTTCTGCAACCACCACTGGTATCAACGATGCTTTGTGCAATCTGTTAGCTCTCTCTTCCTCATTTCTTGAAGGTATTAGGCAGATACCAGAGTATTTTTCAGGTTTCCCACCTTTTGCTTTCATTTCTACCTTTACTACTTCTGTGTATTAAGAATAGTCCACTTCAGCAAATACTTTCAGATATCAAAAGATCCAATCCAGTTTAAATTAAAATTTCATTCTCACATCCAATTCAATTCAAATCTTTTTCCTTTCTCCAGCTTCCTTCTCCAACTCAGGTTTCATTCATGCCTCAATATCTCATATTTCAGAGCACTGAAACTATATAATAAGTCATCCATAAGATAGGTTATTAACTATAAAATCCTCCATTTAAGTTGGTAACAAAAAGAAATTTCTCATTATGCTGTAAATTTCACTTGGTATTAGTATATATCATATTTATTCCATAGTAAATTTTGGAAAATGTGTATAATTTAAGATTATGGAATATTTTTAACTTCAAACTGTTATAATGCATGCACAAGCAAGATACATAAACAATTCAAAGAAATATTATAGTTTACCTTTCACCATCCATCTAATTCTTATCCTTAGTCTCTTCTCCAAAGTTAAGGACTATCAACAATTCTTTCATATACTTTCAGAAAAATAGTATGCAGACAATAACATATGTATTTATTATAAATTGTAGTTTTACAAATAATATAATAATAAAAATACTGTTCTACATCTTATTATTTTCTGTCTTAACTTTTTTCCATATAAAATAATGCATTCAGAGCATTATTTTTAATATCTGTATATTATGTCATTGTATGATATAATTTATCAAAGGTGTTTTGCCTCTAGTTTATTTTTTCACGTTAAAACAATGCTATAATCTTTTTTTTTTGAAGATGGATAAGAACTTTTACAAGTATAGTCTAGGAATAAATTGCCAATCAATAGATAAGTAAGTTTTGCCTAATATTGCAAAAATATTTGATCAAAAGATTGTAGAATTGAAGAGTCTGATTCACTTCACCCACATCAGCACTGAGTATTTTTCAAATGTAATATTCATTACCAATATCTCTGATAAAAACATATTTTGATGTTTCAGTTTGCTAAAAGCTGCTGGGAGCAATATACCAGAAATGAATTGGGTTTTACACTGGGAATTTATTATCTTATAAGCTTACACTTCTGAGGCTGAGAAAAATGTCCAAATCAAGGCATCAGGTGACACTTTCCCCCAAAGGTCAGCTGCTGATGACCCTGGACTCCCATCACATGACAAAGCACAATGGCGGCTCTGCTGATCCTCTTGGCTGCATTGCTTTTTGCTTCTTGCTTTAGAGGCATTGTCTCTGCTTACTGGGTTCCTTTCTGTCTCTCTGCAGCTTTTTTCTGTGTCTGTGGCTTTTATTCCTCCATTTATGATAGACTCCAGTAAGAGGATTAAGAACCACCCTTCGTTCTGCATTCTAATCAGAGGCCCATTAATTGAAGTAATTTAATCAAAAGGTCCCACTTACAATAGGTTTATAAGCACAGAAATGGATTAGCTTTAAGAACAGGATTTTCTGTGATCCACCCACTTTCAAACTGTCACAATTGTGGTAATTATTATCATTTGCTACTTATGAATGAATTTAATTTTTTTTAATTACTTAATGGTTATTTAAGTTTCTTTTTCCTTGAAATGTTTATAACTCTTTTCTATTTTTACTGTATTTTATTCTTTTATTTTGAGTGATTATATTCCTCCCCAATTCACATTTTCTTAAAACTTGAAAGAAAAATTTCCTTATGACTAACTGCATAATTAACTTTTGAAAATGTCCTACATGCTTTTAAAAGAAAATATATTCTCTATACTAGGATGCAATACTCTGTATGTACAAATTAGATCAAGCTTATTATGTGTATTGTTCTAATATTATGAAGGCTTACTTATAAATCTGACATTTCCTGTATTAAAATTTCCACAATGGTAGTGGACATCCCAATGCAGATTTTTTTGAGGTCCTTTTAGGAAGGGTGGTAAAATTTGGCAGTTTTTTCTAGAAAATATCTTTATTCAGCACTCAGTTTCATCCAGTTTGCACTTTTCAAATAAAAGTTATTTTGTTTTGGCAAGTTGAAGATGTTATTTCACTATCATCTAAGTTCCATTATGACTTTTGAGCTTGAGACTTCTCAGGATATACCTGTTTTATGAATTCTGCCCACAGAACAATGAGCTTTGAAGTTATACATTTTCAAGAGGTTTATTTTCCATCTTGTGGAAGAGACAATTAATTTTGTCTCCCCAAATACCAACAGTTATACTGTTATTCCTTTGACAGTTTGAACCATATGAGATTGAAGCTATTTGACCATTTTTGACCTACAGAAGAGAGCAATTTGATATGGTTCAACTTACTATGTTTTTTGTTTCATCTCTTTGCCTACTTCAATGGTCATCTTTTACTTTAGTAAGATGAATTTTCACTCCAAAATGTATTTGAGATTATTTGTTTTTCTTTCTTGTTCTAGAGAGATATTGGGCTTCCTTTTCCTGATGATATGTGTATTTTCAGTTATAAAAATGGTATCTTTAAATATATCTTTTTCACATTCTATTTCCTTCCTCTGTAGCTCGAGGAAGAAGTAAATTAGAGAGTCTTCCCTTATCTTCTATGTATTTTAGCCCTTTTTTTCATATTTGTTTTGCCACATTATGTTGTATTTTGTACAATTTCTTCAGATCTATCTTCCATTCTATGGATTTTCTTTTCAGCTATGTATCTGGTTTTTCATTCTTTCAGATTTTTTTTCTCCTCAATTAGTTTCATTGTTCTTTTCTAAGGGCTCTATTTTGCCTTTTGTCAAAATTACCTGGTCATATATTCCTTAATCAATCCCACAGAACACAGTCATCATACCAGCTTGGACATTTCTAGAAGATAGAAATCTCTCTCTCTCTCTCTCTCAAATGCACTATTTTTTTTTTTAAGAAATTTTAGATTACATAAATGTTACATAAAAAATATAGGGGATTCCCATATGCCCCCACCCTCCCCCTCCCACATTTCCCATATTAACAACATCTTTCATTAGTGAGATACATTTGTTACAATTGATGAACCCATATTGAAGCATTGCTACTAACCATGGACTACAGTTTACATTATAGTTTACAGTTTTTCCCATACAATTTTGTAAGTCATGACAAAACATAGAATGGCTTGTATCTGTCACTGCAATGTCATGAAGGACAAATCCTATGTCCCAAAAAAGCTCCCATATTATATCTATTCTTCCCTCTCCCATCCCACAGAACCTCTGGAGGCCACTGCCTTTACATCAATGATAAGTGTTCTTTCACTGCTAGAATAACAATAAGTCTATAGTAGAATAATAAGTCTACTTTAGTCCATTGTTCATTCCCCAAACTTGAGGATTTGGGGATGGTGATACCCACTTTGCTTCTAATTGAGACGGGGCTTAGATCCCATGGGGAAGATGGTTGGAATTATCTTGTTTGCAGTTGCAGACAGTTTCTGTTCCTTGGAATGGTCGTTGTCCATCATCATCTCCTTGTTAGTTGTCCTGAGTAAGTCCAATGAACTGGAGAGTAAGTATAGCAACTCTGCTGAGATTCAGGGCTCAACTGGCACATGGACAGACCAAAGATTTAAGTCTCTGGGATATATATTTTTCAAGTATACTGCTAATTATGGGTTCAAATAAAAGGGGCAGAAGAGCCATGTGTAAAGAACCTATAAATGAGTAATTCTGTTACACTCAGGAGCATAAATTCCAAAGTAAGGCCCACTGATAGGGTACAGAATTCCTGAGCTGTCTGCCCTGCTTATAGTACCAGATGTGTCTAGAGCCCTAAGGAATCCTGATATATGAGGCACTGTTTACTGTGGCAGTCAATGAGATCCTGCGAGACTTGCATGAGCATAACCTCTAGACTGACCTCCTGACTCCCTTTGAAATCTCTTAGCCATAAAAACGCATTTGTATTTACCATTTCCCCCTTTTGGTCAAGGTCTTTTTCCAAATGCATTGCTAGTTGGTGCTTGGTGCCAAATGCACTATTATTTTCCAAGACTCTTTTAGAAAAGGTGAAATTGACTCCTAACAAATAAAACAGCGTCAAAGTCAAGGCAGGCAAGTTTTGATGTACTCCTACAATGTATGGTAGTATTTTCATAGTTCACCCTTTCACTGAGGAATTAACCACTAGGAGTCCCAGTCTTTTGAGATAATGTGTTATCAGATTCCTTCAAGTCAATTCACGGTGACAGAGTTTCCTTAAATCTAACATTTGTATCTGTTGCAGCATCTATCGCCCATAATTTCTTGGCACTTGGCAATATATTTAAAATGATGTTCATAAAATAATTTAAATATAATTTAGATGTTTTTATGGTGCATCTGATGTGCAAATACTCTCAGGAACAAAAATCATCTGTAGTATTTTACTTATTATTTCAATCAACAAATATTTATCAAGCACATACCATTTGGCCAGCTCTGTTCTAGATATTAGAGTTTGAGAAAAGAACAAAATACAGTACATCCTTGCAGTGCTATACACTAAGGAGGAAACTGGCATTAAAAAATAATCGATATGGTGGAAGTAAATAATACATTTACATATCATTGAATGTGAGTGAATTAAACTCCCCAATCAAAAGATATAGGCTTACAGAATAGATGGGGGAAAAAACACGAGCCCTCAATATGCTGCCTACAATATACTCACCTTAGACCCAGAGATACAAACTGGCTGAAAGTGAAAGGTTGGAAAAAGATACTTCACGTAAAAAGTAACCAAAAAAGAACAGGAGTACCTATACTAATATCAGAGAAAACAGACTATACATGCAAAAAAGTTGTAAGAGATACAGGCGGCCACTATATAGTGGCCTTGGTGGGACTTTCCACGAAGAAGAAATAAAAAAAAAAAAAAAATCAATAAATAACTCCCAGTTGACATTAAATTATATGGGTAGAAATGAAACAGGGAGACAGATAACATGGTATGCTACATGGTAATCAGGGAAATCTTTTCTGATAAGCTAACATTTGAATAGAACTCTGAAAGAAGTGAGAAAGCAGCCACATAAATACCTGGCTGAAGATCACTTTAGGCAGAGGGCACAGCAAATAGACCTATCAGCCACTACTTGCCATTTTCTA
Organism: Cabassous unicinctus; assembly: GCA_029593785.1. Classification (NCBI taxonomy): domain Eukaryota; kingdom Metazoa; phylum Chordata; class Mammalia; order Cingulata; family Chlamyphoridae; genus Cabassous; species Cabassous unicinctus. Next base: position 24,159 of record JAQZBX010010069.1, read on the forward strand.
AGAATACAAAGGAGACCAGAGTAACGAGAGCTAAGTCAGTAAGATAGAGAATAGTAGAAGACAGTTTAGAATGGTAGTGGGATAGCACAACAGATAAGGTAGTCTCTGTAAGTTATTATAAGGACATTTTTATTTTTTCGATTCTAAATGAGATGGGAAAGCTTTGAAAAGTTTGGGGCAAGGAGAGAAAGATAAATCTTAAATTTTTAAATCCCCTCCCACTCACATTATAAAGAATCAAGCATTTAAGTGTAAGATGAGTATAGAATTGCCGGTTAGAATTTCACAATAATCCATGTGAGAAAAAAATAGTGAATTTGAAACTGAGGTGTTAGAAGCAAAAAAGTGGAAGTGGTGCAATCCTGTATATATTCAGAATATAGAGCTTACAGATATTTGCTGATGGATTGGATATAGAATGTGATAGAGTATGGAGTTCAGAATGATTCTAAGGTACTGACCTTATTAACAGAAAGAATGGATTTGCTGTTAACTAGGACAAGAAATTTGTAACAGAAACAGGTTTGGGGATGCAAGACATAGAAAATGATTTTTAGGCACGTAATCTCTGAGTTGTGTATTAGATATATGAAATTGAAAACACTGAATAGAAAGTTGGAAATAAATCTCCGGAGCTCAGAAGAGAAATCCAGGCTGGAGATATAAATTTGGAAATCATCAGAATAAAAATGGCATTTATAGCCATGAATCTGGATTAAATACATTGGTAGCCAATAGAGATAGAGAAGAAGTTCAAGTATACAGAACTGAAACAATCAATGTTTAAAGGTCAGAAAAAATTGGACGGTGTCATCAGAGGATCTTGAGAAAAAGTGGCAAGTGATGCAGGAAGAGACCCAAGTTGGACTGATGTCTTGGAAGGGCCCAATGAAGAAAGTATTTCAAAGAGTAGAAAACAATAAACCATATTAGTGGGTGAGTGAGATGAAAATAAGCCATTGCATTTAACAACAAGGACATCACTATGACCTTGATATCTATTTTGGTAGAGTTGTAGGAAAAAAGCATAAAGTAGGTTCAAGAAAGAAATGGATGAGAGTATTTGAGATAGTGAATAGCAATAACTCTTTTAGGAGCATAACTGTAAAAGAGAAGAGGTAAATGAGACAGTAGCTGTAAGGAATTTGGCTCACAGGAGGTTATTATTTTTTTAAATCAGAAATATTGTAGCAGTTTGTATGCCAATGGGAATGATCCAGAGGGAAGTGAGAGGAATAAAAATGAATAAGAAGAAAAAGTGGAACAAATTTCAGGCAGTACTAAGAACCAACTTGAGGTGAGTGGCCATGAAACTAAGATGAGACCAGTAGGCAGAATTGTATACCTTTCTCCAGCCACATTCAGCTGCTTGAGTACAGGTTCAGAGTAGGCAATGAGTTAATTTACTCAGTATAGTTACTCAGCAGACAAATTGAGTAAACCATAAAAAGAGTGAGGGAAATAAGCCAAAGGTTTATGGAAGGGAGTGAGTATAGTGTTATGCAAAATAGCCTAATTTGGGTGAGGAAGGACTGGTAATATGAGGTTTGTGAGGAATTGTGTAAAATCAATGATGAAGGATGTTGTAGAAACAATGGATTATTTCTCTAAATAGCAACAAAGGTTTTTGGAGATATGGTACCATCTAGCTAGAAAGATAGTGGGTGAATTTTAGTGAGTGAAACATTTGAAGTTAATATTATGGAAGGGATGAGTTATAAGATCTTTAGTGAAGAGGAAGTTAAGGGAGGTAAGAGAGCTACTACACAGATTTTGAAATCATCAGAATTTATAATAAAAGCTGTGCTAAAATTCTGAAGAATTAAAAGGAGTAACCCAGCGTTTTAAAGATCAATGCAAAAAGGGGGAGAAATGCATGGAGTGTCTTATTGATTTCTGAAAGTTCTGAAAATTTCAAAAATATTATTTTATCAGTTGTAAGACATAGGATGTGTCTTACAACTTGTGGCATTTTACAATCATTGTAAAATGATTAGGCATTTTACTGCTGTTAGGCAGCAGTCATGACCTAATTTTCATTGTTTGTTCATGTTGAAACATGATTTTTCATGATTGGATAAAGGGACCACTGAATCCTCTCATGTTTAGTCAATGTCTTAGTTTCTTAAGCTTCTCAAGCAAATACTGTGCAATGGGTCGGATTAAACAATGGGAATTTATTTGCTCATGGTTTTGATGCTAAGAGAAAGTCCAAATCAAGGCTTCATCAAAACAATGCTTTCTCCCCAAAGACTGTGGTGTTCTGAGGTTGACTGCAGGTGATCCTCCTTCTTCAGCTTGTCACAAGGCAAGTTCTCCTGGCCTTTTCATTCTCTTCCGGCTTCTGTTGAATTTCAGCTTCTTGCTTCTAGGGCTTTCTCTCACTGACTCTCTCTCTCTTTCTCTCCCTCTCTTCCTTCTGTTTATAAAGGACTCCAGTAATAAGATTAAGACCCATCATGATTGAGGTGGGACACACCTTAACTGAACCAACCTCATCAAAAGATCCTACTTACAATGGCTTTACAACCACAGGAATGGATTAGATTTAAGTATATGTTTTTCTCAGATACAAAGAGCTCTAAGCCACCAGTCAAGAAAACATTTAAGGAGTATTTAAGGAAGGAATATGATGGTTGTCAGAAACATATTGATGCTTTAGGGTATGATCAAGAGAGCCCCAACATTGAAATTCCCAAATGAATGTCAATACCTAGAATAAAAATCCTCCAGAAAATAGTGGATCACTCCTTTCATAAAAGCTGCAGCATAGCTCCACACTTCACTATTGGGGTGGGAGCCTAATGCTCAGAGGATATCATTGCACGGAAAATGAATTGAAGAATCACCAAACTCTGAATGTGAAAAGTTTTAAGAACATCTTAAACTATTATTTTACTTGTATTTCACTTTATATGTTTGTGTGAAAATGATATATGATAAAAATTAGTTTGAATAATTCTAAAACCATTCTTTTAATAAGAATAAAATAAAAAGTTTAAGACATAAAGCATTTTATCACAACTTAATTAGAAGAAATTTATTTCTTTTTGGAAACCTAAAATTATTATTTTCCAATCCATAGCATCCTAGGTACAATAAAGTATGGTAGTACATTTTCATACATATTGCAATTTTTAAAATTTTTCATTTTTAGCATTTGGTAATCCTATCATTAACTCTAACTCTACTCCAGACATATCATATGAATGCATGTATATGTGTGCATATATGTGTGAGTATATCTGTATATATACATATATATGTATGCATATGTATATATAAACATGGAAAAAATTATCAATTTATTGTTCTCTTGCCAAGGACCTGAATAATGCGAATGCAGATTTCTGGTAAATGGCATGAGTAGGTTCTCAAGTTACATCAGTGAACCAGCATAGATTAGTATCATCTAGGAATTTATTAAAAATGCAAATTCCCAGCCCACATCTCAGACTTACTATTGAATCTGAAACACTGGGATGGGAGGCCAGGGGCTATCAAGTTTAAGCACATTTTCTTGCTTCCCTTGTTAATACTTTTTCTGAGGTAGTAAAGTTTGCAGACCTACCCTGGTGGCAATAGCTGCAGGAAGAAGAAGTTGACAGGGAAAGCAGCCTCAGATTCATGTCATGTTTTAATACAGTGATCTGTCACACCAGTGAAACTAGGCCCAATGAATGCAAAGGAATGTGATCAATCAAGGAGCACCATCTTTTCTTGAATGAGAGGGAATAGTAAGAGTAGAGAATGAAGGAGGCCAAATAGTAGTGTAAGGAGTAAGGCCAGAATTGTCATCTCCCCTTGCAATAATTCATGTTGAGGCCTTAGTATGTGTTCAGCACTTTTTAAAAATTAATCAAATTTACATGTTTTACATGATCCCATATTATCCTTACAGCAAATCTATGAGGGAGGTAATATTATTTTCAATTTAATTAAAAGATAATTGAGGCTTGAATATGAGTGTAATTTGGTATTTGGGACTGTGCTGCAGGGAAAATTTAAGTAACATCGTGAATAACTGACTCAGATGACACTATAAAATTATTCACATTCTTTATTCCAACTCTTTATTTCCCTTTTAAATTCCTTTTAAGATTTTTAGTCAAGCTATCAATAAATGGAATAATTTTTCTCTGTGTTATATTAAAACTAACTACATCTCCATGTATGTAAATTGAGATATTTTCATTGCAAACAATAGAATTCAGCTCTGGCTAGCTAAGGTAAGATGCAATTTATTGGATGGATATGGGCTGACTCACATAATCAGAGAGGCAGCTTAAGAACCAGGTTCTAAAGGGGAACCAATCTCAGGGTTCCAGGTAGCTAAAATTAATGGACTCATATATGACTCTTATTTTGTTTTTCTCCATTCTTGTGTTTACCTCTTGTTGGTGTACTGGCAGGAGATCTTGAAAGACAGCCACTCCCAGGTCACACACAGGTGGGGAGAAGAAAATCACATGAAGGAAATTAAGGTGCTCTCCAGAAGGGCAGCAATATATGCCAGAGGCAGCAAAAACAGATATCCATTGTGTAATATCTCCTCTCATGTTTGTCCAGCTGTAACTGGGATACTTACTATTGAGTTTACAAGAATAGAAGAGAAACTCGGGGCTCTTTCCTGCATTCAATAAATACAATTGCATGCCAACAGTGATAACGACTAGCAACTTCAGATGCAAAAGTAAGCAAAACCTCAGAAATATCATGAACTTACAGTATAGTTTACAATGCTAACAACTGCAACAATAAATCATTTGGAGCCCATGTAAGATCTGCCTGAGAATTCCTAGAGCCACCTGGGAGGAATTTGAGGAGTCTGGAGTTCCTGTAAGATATATAGGTGGAGTCATAGAAATACTGATTTAGGGGTTCTTTCTGACAATATAGTGTGACTTGGATAATATGGATTGTATGGACTTTTTCTGTTTAGCCTAAATAGCAGAGCTAGTATCAGTGGGTGGATGAGACAAATATTTTAATGATTAGGTACCTCCAGCTAGGAAAAGTGATGTCTCAAAAATAGTGAGTTCCTTCTATTTTTGCATTTCATTTTATTTTGGATTGATGAAGAGGTGAAGAGAATGTTTGATCATGATCCTTGGCTCATGGCATCCCCATCAGCAGTCTAGTGCATAGCTTTATTTAATTATCAGTTCAGTTGGACTCAAATAAGTCCTCCCTGCACATGGTCCATCAGTCCCTTCTATTCAAACCTATATGCGATGTGGAGTTGTTAGGTATACTTCCAGAGACTGAAGCCTCTGGCCTACCTATGTGCCAGCTGTGCCTGGAATCTCGGTGGAGCTGCAACTCCTACCCTACAGTATATAGTTGTAAACTATACTGTAAGTTCATGATATATCTGAGGTAACTCCTACCCTACAGCTCAATGGACTCAACCAAGTAACCTGGCAAGGAGACGACGATGGGCAACCGCCATCCCAGGGAATGGAGAGGGCCTGCAGCTTCAGGCAAGATAATCCCATCCACTGTATCACAAAATTTCTTCCCAATTTCACAGCTGAAATTGCAGTCATGTCCAGGTTAATGATCAACAGAGAGGTTGTGGGAAGATTGTGGTAAGATGCAGAGTAGCCATCTCAAGGAATCAGTCCCTCCACCAGAAGAACTATGAAACAGGAAGGCATTGTCTGAATCAACCACTTTAAAACTCCAGAATCCAGCAGAACACTGTGTAATATCCAGGGAGGAACAGGCTGGTAAATCACAGTAAAAAAAGGTGAATTGCACACTCCATGTGGTAGCAACCATTGCCCTTTCCCCAGTCTCATGGCAGACAGCAGTGAGGTACTCAAACCCAGCCTATGGCACAATGTGCTAGTAATAAAACCAATAACGTAATAAAGACTTACTTCCTCAAGATCCAGGGTGTGCAGTCCCATTGCTGATTATTGCTTTTGATTAGCTACTTTATACAGTTGGGGCCCCAGCTCTGGGGGCAGCCATTGTTCCAACCTGCCTTAGGCAAGTGCAGCAGAGAAGACTTAAAGACAGGAGGCTTCCTCAAAATTATAGAAAACAATTAAAGGGTTGCATTTACTGTGCAAGTGCTGAATTAAAAAAACAAAAACTTCAAAGAGCCATAGGAGAAGCTCCTGGCATACTTCCTGACCCCTTCCTCAACGATGTTTAGAACAGACTGGTATGGAGACAGTTGGCACTCTCTCTTTGGGTCCTTGTCCTTATTCCAGCTGAGAAAAACTGACTTGGGAAACTCCTCCACTGTGTTCTGCCTCCCAGGATTTGCCTTCCAGGCAAAAATAGCTTGAGACAGAAAAAGAAATAAAGACGTCAGGTAAAGGTAACTGTAACCATGTGGGTAATTATAAATGTCAGTACTATGTGAAGACAGTTTAGGAGTTTTTCAAAAAGTTAAGTATAGAGTAACCATATGACTTGGCAATTATTCATCTAGGTATATATGCCAAAGAATTGAAAGCAGAGACTCAAACAGATACTTGCTTACCAATGTTCACAGCAGCATTATTCACAATTGTTGAAACATGGAAGCAACTCTAGTTAACATCAACTGATGAACGGATAAAGAAAATGTGCTATATATACACAATAGAATATTGTTCACCTGTAAAAAGGAATGAAGTTCGATACATGCCACAACATGGATGACCCTTGAAGACATCGTGTTGAGTGAAATAAGCCAGACACAAAAGGACAAATATCATATAATCTCATTGATATGAAATACTTAGAAAGAGCAGATTCATAGAGTCAGAAACTATAATATAGGTTACCAGGAGCCAGGGTGGGGGTAAGGAATAGGAGTTAATGCTTAAATTGTACAGAGTTTCTGTTTGGGGTGATGGAAAATTTTGGGGAATGGATGGTGGTGATGGTAGTGCAATATCGTGAACATAATTAATAACACTGAAATATATATTTGAATGTGATTAAAAGGGGAAATTTTGAGTTGTATATATGTTAATAGAATAATTTTTTAAAGAAAAATCCTTAGATTTGTACAACATAAACAGTGAACCCTAAGGCAAAGCATGGACTTTAGTTAATAGTACAATTATGAAATTGTACAATTGAATAGTTTTTTCATCAATTGCAACAAATGTACCACACTAATGCAAAATGTTTATAGTAGGGTGGTATATGGAAATTCTGTATTTTATACATGATTTTTATATAAACCTATAACTTCTCTATTAAAAACTTTTAAAAAACCAACAGAGAGGATAAGTGCAATTCAAGACATATGGACATTACTTGTCCATAACTTAAAAAATTTGGATTCAGACATGCCCTTATGTTTAGTATAGGCTCAATCTCCATATTTCATATAGTTATGCTAGGTGCTTGGTCATGGGGAAAGCTGCTGCAGTTGGCTCAGCAGTTGGGAAAAGGGGAAGGTTTTCTTCAAAATCTGAATGACACCTCTGTCCTCCAACATACTAGTCATTAACAATTTCCTAAAGGCATTGGTTTTAAATATTTATGATAATATTATAACATGGGACAAGTTTTTGTAGATAATTTTTGACGCTAGCTCTACTTTTGTTTTCTTCAATTCTTTCTTGTCAGTTCAGATATTTCTTCCTTTTAATTCATCATTTTTCACCCATTCAGATTTTTCTTCTCTCTTTCAAGGCATCTTATAACTTTTCTAATAATAAACAGTTAGTGGAGAGTAATAGATTAAAAATACAAAGAACGTTTCTTCCAATTTCTGCAGAGAGCTATTGACTCATCAATAGTTAAAAATCTTTGCTGTATTTTAACACCCCTTTGGTCCCAGCTATGTAGCTGCAGTCAAAAAATGGTTTAATAAGAAGAAATGTATGGGTCCCAAAAGAGTTTGTTTCTTGGAGGGATTGTCATTCTTGAAGCCTACTGGGAAGTCAGGTTTTTTCCTAATAAAGTGATGCAGTTTCCTAAGGGAAATAACTAGATTGTTCTATCAAAGTGAGAGCAAAATTCTCAGAGAAGAGACAGAGCGAAAGAGAAAGAGTGTTTCAAAAGAATGATTTGGGAATAAAAGGCATTTTTAAAAAGGCATATATTTAATGGCTTTTAAATATATGAAAGATTCTCATCCTTACTTATGGTAAAGTATATACAAATTAAAAACACGAAGAGAGAGCAATTATTGGACTATCAGAATGTTAAAAATCTAAGTTTGGTAATATAATATATGGTCAAGGATTGGGAAAGTAGACATTCTTATATTTTACTAGAATTGGAAATTGCTGCAGCCCCTATAGTGAGCTATTTGGTGCTATCAAAATTACAAATCCATGTAATTTTGACATTGTAATTCTACTTCTAGAAATCCACAATCCAGTTTTTTGAACGTTTCTGTCACCCCCAAAATTCCCTTGGTCTTTTCAGTCAATCCCAATCCCACCCCCAGGCACAAGTCTTAAAATTGACCATGTGTAGAATATGAAACACTGTAGTTGTGAGAAATACACTTACAAAATGATACATTCTTACTAATTTTGAAAGAGAAGCTACAGAATGTAAAAATCAATAGTTTGGGACAAAACCTAGACCCTATAAGCTAATGAAAGACAGTAATTGTGAGAAGGAGAAGACATGGTGTACCGTTGCTAATATATTCATATTTTATGGAGTGGGTAACAAGAGTTTCTATAATATTCAAAGTGTATAAATTGAGAAGAAGTGGTAAAATATATTAAAATTATATAGTCATCTTCTGTAGTAACAAATTATATTGCTTTAAATTGTATAGTCTATGGAGAATGGGAGGGTAAAATAGAAGGTAAACAAACACCTAATGAACATATAACAAAAATATTTTTTAAGAAAGAAAGAATATGATAAGTGACCATTTTAAACAAATAAAATAATGAATAAAAAGTAACAATGCCAATCCTGTTATGAAAGAAATAAAAATGTATAAGTAATTGGACAAAAATGAGCACATTGAATTAGGAAACAAAACCTAATTCAATGCTTTCATCTAAAAACAAAGTGACTCAAATTTTTATGAGATAATTAGCAAAGAAATATTTGTTAAATTCAAATGAAGAAGGAAAACAAGAGAAGTCACAAAATCAATATCAGACAAAGTTAAACAAAAAGTATATAGCATTCTTTAGTGGATTAAAGGAGTTCAGTATATTATACTAATAAACGGCTCATTATAAACCGAAGGTGTAACTATCATGTTACATGTAATTCATAAAACTTTATAAAATCAAAGTGCAGGAACAACACAAAAACATTGAGAGAAATTCAATAGTAAGGGAGTATGGAACAGTTTTAAACACGAATCTCAGTTCATAAACAAGGGTTGTATTGCCTTAGCACATATTTTCTACCTACCATCTGTCATGTATTGGGGCTTGGGAGAAATTCTATAAAGTTGTATATGACATGGATTAAGGAGTAGATTTATTAGAATAGGACAAGTTACAAAATCGGAATCAGTTGGAAAATAGAAGGTACATATCTCTATCTTTTCATCATTCCTTAAAAAGTTGCTAGAGTATTCTGAAATATGTGCAATGTGTAGTTCTAAGTTCCATTAGAGACATCTCAACTAAGGAAAGTAAGGAAGGGGTATAGTCTCTCTTCGTAGGGCAAATAACAGTGGTCTTAGCAGTGGGAGAATATCAAATTATTTTAGTAGCAAGAATTCTGGATTGGGTAAAGCCTATGTAAAGGAGTTGAGAGGGAAAGCCATTTGCCCAGGGCCTTAAGACTGTTGCTTGTGCAGTGATAAACCTTTCTGTTGACAAGAAGGAAGCCATTGCTCATCTGTAAAGCTGAGTTGGACAATCTCCCAAACAATACATACACAATTAATAATGGATGGATTATAAAACAAATAATGCAAAAGCTAGTTTCGTTAAAAAAAAAAAAAAAAAAAAAAAAAAAAGCTAATCCACTATTTAACAATGAAGGAAAGGCAGTAAACTCAGTTTCAGAGAAAACTAAAGCAAAAATGCAAGGATTAAAAGGTAGCCAACATTATTAGACATTAGTAAAAGGCAAATTCAAAAAACCAATAAGACCACTACACACACATTAGAATGGCTAATGTTCTTCTACTGCAAATATTTTTCTTTCTTCTGGCAGTGTGGGGGCTTTGAAGTCAGAGAGACCTATATTTGAATCTTGGTTTTGCCATTACAAGCTTTGCAACATTGGGAAAATAAATATAAATTCTCTGTGAAAAAAAATGCAAGAATACTTTTCCCAATTATTTGTTAATAAATTTGAAATGGTTAATTTCCAAGAACAATGAAATTTGCCAAAATTCACTTGAGATTTAATAGACACATGAAAATATTCCTAAAAATATACAACATAAGGAAACTTGGACAGAAAGTTAATAAATGCACATTGTGTTGTGGAAGAATGCTTTATAATCTTCAGGATAGTCCTTATACAATTTGAAAGTAAAGAGAAATGAGAATAGCTTTCCTTTTCATTTTACATTGCAAACAAGATTTGATTTAATTAAATTCTTCAAGTATGTAAATCATTAGCCAAGTTTCTAAGTCAAAATTACATTAAAAATTATGCTCAGAAAATTTTCCATCTCTCGTCATCCCATGTCTTCCATTTCACCTAAACGCTTATAAGTAACCATTTTAATCGTGTTTTTGTTTTTCTATCCTGTGTTTCTTTTTACAAATAAAGCAAAACATTTATGTGTGGACATGTGTTCTTTTTGCTTAAAGGTGTTCAGCAATTATCTCTTTTTCACCTCACAAAAATATCCTTCCACATCAGTACAGAGAGCTTTTCTTTATTCATTTTTGTGGTTATAGAGATGACATGAAGATATATAAAATCTCATTTATAAACAATGATGCAAAAATTTAATAAAATATTACCTATTATTAACCATTATTATTGTAAATGCCAATATCCAAAATGTAGTCAGTCATTATTTTAGTCATTCAAATATAATTAATTAGAAAGAAATTGATTTAACATTCCACCATATTAATAAAGGAGGTGATAGAGTATGGAATTTATGAACTAGATATTTAGTTACTTTGGAGTCAGATGGGACAAGTTTGACTCACACTTCCATCATATAATATTTTATAAATTTGGACAAGTTGATTAAAATCTATGATTCTCAATTTCTTCATTTGTTAGAAAATAATAATAATACCTGCTTCACGGGGCCATGTGGAAGATTAAATAAATAATGTGTTAACAAAATTATCAGATGCTTGGTGAATAGAGAGTACACAACTATTATTAGCTATGACTATTAGTAGGAGTAATTGTATTACTCTTATTTTTATGACAAATGAGAAAAATAAAACATCATGATCATGACAATAGATTTTTTAAGCTTTTTATTTTGAAATAATTTTAAACTTACAGAACACTTACAAAAAATTTGTAAGCACACTTATAAATCCCATGCAGTGAACTCCAACATACTTCTAGCAGTTTGATATTGCTTATGAATTCCAAAAATAGATATTGGATTGTGTTTGTAAACTGGTCTGTTCCTCTGGGTATTAAATTGTATTAGATTTAGAAGTTTCACTTTTCCTTTTTTAATCAAGATTAAGGCTTTCTATTTGACCATGTCATTAGGGTGTACAGGGTTGAGTCCCCACCCTCGGTGGAGATAAAACAGACTCTCACAAAGAAGTAGATACACAGAGAAGAACACAGAGGAAGAGAGATAGCTCATTAGACATGGCAGAGGTCCCAGGAAGAGAGATGAGCCTGATAGTCTACAGCTGACCTTGTGAAGAGAACTGAGCAGCTGAGCCCAGAAAAAAACAAGACCCAGGGAGAGAAATGAATCGTATACCAGCCTACAGCTGAGTTTGGAAGAAACTGGGACCATGGAGCCTTAAGAGGAAGGAAGAATGCTGAACCCTCACAGACGTTGCCCACCATCTTGCTCCAACACATGGCCAATGACTTTGGGTGAGAAAGTACCTCTTATAGTACCTTGAGTTGGACTCTTTAGGGCCTTGTGACCGTAAGCTTCTACCCCAAATAAATACCCTTTATAAAAGCCAACAGAGTTGTGGTGCTTTGCATCAGCACCCCTTTGGCTGACTAATACAATATCCCTGCACCCTCCCAGATACCCAGATCCACCAATTTTAACATTTTGCAACATTTCTAATATCATTATATTATTCCATATATTTATCCATCTATCTGTCTGTCTGACTATTTATCAATCCATTTTTTGAACACTTGAATATAGGTTGTATACATCATGCTCCTTGAACACTTAATACTGCCATGTGCATTTCCTAAGAACAGGATACTCATTTATGTAACCAACTTAAGTGCAATTATCAAGGGTTGAAGAAATTTAGCATTGATATAAAGTTTACAGTTTATATTCCAATGTTTTCATGTCCCAATAATGTCCTTTTGATCCTTTCTTCACCCTTGTTAGATCCCATCCAGGATCACGTTTTACTTAATTGTCATTTTCTCTTTAGTTGTTCTATTTTTTAAATTGTGGAAACTTATACAAAACATAAACTTTTCCATTCCAACCACTCTTAATCATAATATTCAGTATAATTAGTCACTTTCAAAATGTTGTGTTACCACCACTACTTTCCAGTACTAAAATATTATCAACACTCAAAATAGAAACCCTACACCCATTATGCATTAACTCCGTATTCCCCTTATACCCGACCCCTGGCAACTTGTACTCTAATTTCTGTCTCTATGAAGTAGCATATTCTCTGATATAGTCTTTGTAATTACCATCAGGCTTAAATTTAACATCCTAAATCTATAACAATAACTTTCACTTTGGTACCAACTTGACTTCAACAGTACACAAACTATACCCCTCTCCCCCTTAACCTTTATGTAGTTCTTTTTTAAAATTACGTATTTATACACTATGAATCTAAAACCACTCATTTATCATTGCATTTTATGCATTTGCTTTTTAGATACTGTAAGTATTATAATAAATAGAGTTACAAACCAAAAATACAAACGTACTGGCATTTATATTTACCTGTGTCATTACCCTTACCAAAAAACTTTATTTCTTCATGTGACTTCAATATACTGTCTATTGTTTTTTCCTTTTAACCTGCAGAACTCTCATTAGCATCTCCTGTAAGTTCAGTCTAATAGTGATGAAGTCCCTGAAATTTTGTTCATTTGGGCATACTTTAATCTCTCTCTCATTTTTGAAAGACTGTTTTGCCAAATTTAGAATTCTTAGTTGGTGACTTTTTGCTTTCCCACTGCCTTCTGACCTCCAAGGTTTCTGATGAGAATTGGTAATTAATCTTATTGAGGTTCCTGTGTATATAAGACCCATTGCTTCTCACTTGAGGCTTTCAGAATTCTCTATCTTTGGGATTAAATAGTTTGATTATAATATGCGATGGTGGGGTTCTATTTCAGCTTATTCTATTTAGAGTACATTGAGCATCCTGTTTGTGTATATTCATGTTTCTCACTAAGTTTGGGGAGTTTCCAACCATTATTTCTTTGAATATTCTCTCTATCTATTTTTCTGTTTCTTCTCCTTCTGGGACTCCCTCAGTGCATATATAGATATGCTTGATGAGATCTCACAGGTTCCTCAGGCTCTGTTCACTTTTTTTTATTCTTTCTTCTTTCTGGGTGATTTCAAGTTCACTGATTATTTCTCCTGCTAGCACCAATCTACTGTTGAAATCCTCTAGGGAATCAATTTCTATGACAGTGGACTTCAGCTCTGTTTGGTTCCCTTTCATCATTTCCATCTATCTCTTGATAGTCTCTTTGTGTTCATCTATAATTTTCTGATTTTTTTTAGTTCCTTGTCCATGTTTTTCTTTAGCTTTTTAAGCATATTTAAGACCATTTTTTGAATGTCTTTATCTGGTATATCCCAGATCTGGTCCTCATCATTGACAGTTTCTTATGCTTAACTATTCCCCTTTGCCTGGGCCATCATTTTCTGTTTTGTTTTGTTTTGTATGGTTGATAATCTTCTGTGGAAACTGAGACATTTTGGTATTTTAATTAATATTTAATAAATACTTAATTATTACTGTAATTTAATTTATTGGGTTGGTGTCCATACCTTAAGCTTGTACCCAGCTAGTGTTACAAGAGAGATTTCTCTGATTACCAGGAGCTAACAAAAAAATAAGGAAAAAGAAAACATCTTTGCCTGTCTTTGCAGGCTGGCCTGTGCAAAGTGCTTTCTTTTAAGAGTTTATCCATATGATGAGTTTAGAGAACAGCTCGAGGCCAAAGTGTAGAGGCTTCCCTGATATTTTCTGCACATGTGTCTTGTCTTGGGCATGTACATGTGACCTTAGGAATTACCCTATTTATGTACACGAAAGTCCTCTCTTCCCTAGGAAACAGTTTCCACATGGTATTCACCATATGCTTACAAGCAGCAATCCCTCATCCCAAGCAGCCAAACTTGTCTGTTCTCCCACAGCCTTCTATAGACAAACTCTGTGAGCTATATGTGCAGGAAAAATTTTGGGATGGCAAGACTGCAACAAGTTTTCTAGTTCAATCCCTCCAGCCACCACCAGAGAGAAAGGGTAAGAAATAGTTTTTCTCAGTGTGCACCTAAGTGTTAATCTGTTTCCCCTGGAAAAGCAGGATCAGGGACCCACACTGGGAGAATGGATCAGCTGGTGAGGGGATAGAGGAAAAGCCCAGGAAGCTGCCAGATCTTACTGCTTTTGAGTTGCCTTTTTCTTGATTTGGTGTCCACCCTATTACTGCAATCCTTTAACTGTTTTTTTGGAGTTTTGAGAAAAATATTTCTTCCAATTCTTCTTGGTTTTTCAAAGATTCTGTGGGGGTTGGAGCTCTGGAGCTTCTCATTCACCATCTTGATTGGGATGTGGCCATGGCAATAGATTTTTAAAAATCACTTAATAAAATACAATACTATTCATTAAAACATTTTTAAACAATTGATGAAGAGGAAGGTAAATCTCTAAATAGAAGGTAATTTTTGCTTAACTATAAAACACTAGATGCTGATAATGAAACAATTCTGCTATTATTGCCACTACTAAATAACAATCCATAAAAGTTGTTGAACAAAGCAATTAGAAGAGAAAACAAATGATATCAATATGAAATAGAAGGGAGGAAATAATTATTACCTGCAGAGAATATGTTTACATACATTAAAAACCTTAGAGAAGCAACTGAAAAAAATTAAAAATGAGAAGAGTGGTTAAATATATTAACCATCTTTAAAAAGGAATACAAAAACTTGATATATTTTCCAGACAAACAATAATCTATTAATAGGAATAGATATAAAAGAGAAAATGCCCATAAAAAATGAGTTAAAAGTATAAAATTCTTAGTTACTTTACATGTTTAGTAAATTGTTTATATGGGTGAGAAGGGACTATAAATCTTCACTAAGAGTTATAAAAACTTATTTTTAATAAACAGAGAGATATGGGTTTCCTGGAGAAAAAACTCAATCCTTTAAAGATACAAATTCCCCCCAAATTAAAAAAATAAAATAAAATCTAAGCAATCTATGTAAAATACAGAAACGATTTTTGTTTTTCTTGGTAGGATATTTTTTCAAACAAATTAGCAATGATATACAAGTCCTCAAAAGCAAAAGCAACAGAACTGTTGTTGAATTGTGTGAGTCTAGATAGAAATATAGAGGAAGATTATATGAGTAAGGTCTAAAACAGCTCTCTTTGGGATTACTTTGCCCTAATAAATAAAAGAAAATAAAGTGTCAAATATGTGTATGTTCAAGTCAAAGAAATTATGAACATTGGTAATCACATGCCATATACATTTTAATTGTTATATTTTGATGTAATAAGAAATACTTTTAAATTCTTGCACAATAAGAAACAGTTCCAGTTATTTTATTACAATTATGGGGAGATGAAACTTAGAAAAACAGACCCATGCTTTTTTAAATAGGTGTGAGGAAACTTTAAATTCAAGTAATGGTCTTGATTCAGAGTGACAGGTGAAATGCTTATAAAATATGGGTTAGCTCTTTGACATTGCCTCTGAAGCCTATACTGGTTTGAGTCTTTTTTTTACCCCAAAAAAGAATGTTCTAAGTTAACCCATACCTGTGTGTGTGAACCTGTTGTATGTGGGACATTTAGTTAGACTCAGTCAAGGGACCTTTTGATTAGATCACTTTTTATTAGATCATATCAGTTAAGGCTCTTGATTAGATTGCAGGAACCAGAGTGGGTCCTAATCTTTTTACTGAAATACTATATAAATGGAACACAGAGAAAGAGATCTGCCATTTTACCCTGCCATTTGAGAGAGGACCCCAGGATCACCTACAGCCACAGAAACACAGAAAAATCCCAAGAAGCTGAAAGAGAGGCCAGAGACTGGAATCAGCAGAGCAGCTAAAACTGAAGAGACAAGTCCTGGAGAAAGATAAGCCATATGCCTGACCACCCACAGCTGAACTTGGGGAAAAAGTAAGTAAGCCTGGAGGAGAAGGCAGAGTCCAGCCGCCATTTTGCCTTGCCATTTGGAAGGAGTCTAGGATCTGTCAGTAGCCAACGTTTGGTGAGACAGAATCTCTGATATTGCCTAGATTTGGATATTTTCACAGCCTTGGAACTGTAAGATTTTACCCAAATAAATTTACATTGTAAAAGCCAACCCTTTTCAGGTATTTTTGTATTGACAGCCTTTAGCAAATGAAAACAAAGCCCCTTAGGTTGGAGACCTAGGTCACACATGTTCCCATGGACTGCCTGTTATTACTTTCATTGCTAAGCTCCTAAGCTCCTAAAAGAATCCTAGTATGGAGTAATTCCATTACCAGGACTAACATGGATGATGGTATGAGTTTACTTGTTTTGAACTACTCTAACCCCCTTAGAAAATAATATACTTTGATTTTTCCTCAAATCCAGTGGTTCTTTTCTGCTATTATGAAACACTACTTATGTTGTTGATGATGCATATTAAGTGAACAGAATAGAGAGTTTGGAATAAACAGGTATTCACAGATATCTTGTACACAATGGAGGTACATTTAAAATCAGAAACCATAAAATTGAAGGCTGATACATTTGACAAGATAAAATTGAAAGGCTGATTAAAGCAATAAATAAAAATACAAATAACTAAGAGGTAAAAAAAAATTACAATGTATATGAATACAGAAAAAAGACAAACATTCTGCAAATGTAGTTAGAAATAAATTATTAATTTAATTTAGTAATATTAAAAAAAAAGGCAAAGGATATGACTATGCTACTCATAAAAATAAATAAATTATACAACAAACATGAAAAGGTATTTATTATTCTAAAATTGATAAATAAAATCAAGTAGGCCCAATCAGAGGTGCCTTGTGCTAAGTCCCATGTCAGCAAAACCAAAATCTAAGTTTCTATTCCCTGTAAATGTCCAAATGGCCCAGAAAACAGAATTTAATTCAGCCAATCAGCTATGGCCAGCTCCCTATTATTATGCCTGCTAACTTCCTCATTCCTAAGCAAACACCTGTGCTAAACATATTAGGAAATGTAGTCTACATTAACCAAGAACATTTCCCCCCAATGTGCTTCTTTGTTCTGTCTATAAGAGCTTGCTGCTTTTTTTGGTCAGTGGAATTCCTCTCTACCTTGTGGCATTTGGAATCTCCCCAATTCATGAATTTATTCAATAAAATTCCCTGAGATCTAACTTGATTTTGCTCAAGTGTTTCTTTTAAAATATTAAGAAATATTTTATGGAGAAAAGAAAATTAGTGCAACCTTCCTGGTAGTTATTTTGACAAATTGTCTTAGAATATAGACTACACATACTTTTTGATTTTATAATCTCATCCTAAGAATATATCCCTAAGGCAAATTATATCAGTAGTATAAAAAAGAAATGTGGAGACTTCTTGGAAGATGGCAGACTATAAAGACTCTCTTCTCCTCTAGAAAAATAACTAGAGGGCAGGCTGAAACAGCCTAGGAAAAGATCTAGGGTTTAGGACACCAGGCGAAGGCTAGACACTGCCCAGAAGAGAGAGGGTCAAAGTATGGAAATTGTGATGACAGAACTGTGAGTTGAAGCCAGCAGCTGCTGTTGCTGGCTCCATCCCCCCACGCTAAGACACTTCAGCATTTTCAGGCCTCTGGGCCTGCCGCCACAGACAAAGGGGATTCCAGGGATCTACCACCCAAGAAAAGGGGAGAAATGGGGACATAGCTTAAGGCTGACTCAGCTTCTGACCCACAAATTGAGTCTCCTGTGTCCCACCAGCCCTTCCAGGCCGGGTGGGACCACACGGTGGTTTGCCCTGGAAGCCAGTGAAGGACTGGAGAAATCCGATCCTCACCATCTCCCTCTCTTCTAGCCCAGACTAGAAGATTCTTGAGGATGCCCCAGGAAAGGGGAGAGAGAGGGACACAGCCAAGGCTGACTCAGCTTTTAACTCGCAAATTGTGTCCCAAGAGCCATTCCAGGCTAGGTGGAGCCTCGTCATTGTTTGCCTTGGGAGTTGGCAAGGGGCTAAAGATATGCGAATCTCCCAATCTCCTTCTCTACTAACCTGGACTGATTGTTGAAGACTCAGAGGAGAGTGGAAGTATTTCCTAGCCAGGAAAAGGGACGAGGCTGCCAGAGAAGGCTGGAGAACTGTCTCAGAGAAAGTTCGAATTATAAAACTCCTAGCCTCTAGACAGGAAGCTCTATCACATTTATCGGGTCTATGTTGCAACAAATACACTCTGACCAGGCATTGAACTGAGAGCTGCCAAAGAGTGCCATCTGCTGGCAGATGAAGGAAGTGTGTGTGAAAAAAATTAAAAATAAGTAGGAGAGGTTTTTTCCAGCCTCTATAGCCTCCCTCCCCAAGACCCTAGGAAGCGATTTACAACCAAATACAGGGTCCAGTGCCCAGTTTTGAGTAACCAGCAGGGACAATCCTAACAATCCAGGTCAAGCCAAAAATCAAAGAACAGTGGTAACACACAGCCTCCTGCCACTAAATCCCTCCAAAAGAGAAAGAATTGAGTATCTGACTAACCTGCATCCTAATCAGATGCCTAGACATCAGCAAAATATTAAGAGCCATACTAGGAAAATAAAAGATATGGCCCAAGAAAAGGAATATATCAAAGACCCAGAAGAGACACAGAATTTGAGAGAACTAAGCAGCGAGATGCACACAAATTTCCAAAATCAAATTAATGAGTTGAAAGAAATATGGTTAAAGAGATAAATGACATCAAGAAGACATTGAGCAAATCCAAAGAAGAATTTGAAATCCTTAACAGAAAAGTAACAGAGCTTATGGGAATGAGGGACACAATGGGTGAGATCAAAAAACACATTAGAGGCATACAATAGCAGACTCGAAATGACAGAAGAAAGAACAGCTAAAATTGAAGAAAGGAAAGAATGGAAAAAATTGAGAAGGGGCCCAGAGAGTTGAATGACAACATGAAATGCAACAACATATATGTCATGGGAGTTCCAGAAGGAGAAGATAAAGGAAAAGGGACAGAAAGTGTATTTGAGGAAATAAAAGCTGAAAATTTCCCAACTCTCATGAAAGAAATGAACTTACATGTCCAAGAAGCACACCACACCCCAATCAGAATAAATCCAAATAGACCTACTCCAAGACACATACTATTCAGAATGTCAAATGTCAAAGATAAAGAGAAAATTCTCAGAGCAGCAAGGAAGAAGCAAACCACCATGTAGAAGGGACATCTGGTAAGTCTTAGTGCAGATTTGTCTTCAGAAACCATGGAGGCAAGAAGACAGTGGTATGATACAATTAGGATACTGAAAGAGAAAAACTGCCAGTGGAGAATTCTTTATCCAGTAAAATTGTCCTTCAAATATGAAGGTGAGTACAAAATAGTCACAAACAAACAGAAGCTGAGAGTGTTTCCAAAAGAATCCACCTTTTACAGGAAATATTAAAGGAAGCCTTAAAACTTGACAGAAAAAGACAGGAGAGAGAGGCTTGGAGGAGAGTGTAGAAGAAAGAATAGCAGAAAGGATAACCAAAAGAGAAAAAAGACAGACAAAAATATGATATGATGTATGAAAAACAAAGAATAAAATGGTGGAAATAAACAGTGCATTTACAGTAATATCGTTGAATGTGAATGGATTAAATTCCCCAATCAAAAGATACAGGCTCACAGAATGGGTAAAAAACCATGAACCATCCACATGCTGCTTAAAAGAAACTCATCTTAGACCCAGGGATCAACATGGCTGAAAGTGAAAGGTTGGAAAAAGATACTTCATGTGAATAGAAACCAAAAAAGAGCAGGGGTAGCTATACTAATATCAGACAAAGCAGACTTTAAATGCAAAAAGTTATAAGAGCTACAGAAGGCCATTATATATTAATTATAGGGACAATCCACCAGGAAGATATAAAGTCATAAATATCTATGCATCTAATCAGGGTGACCCAAATTCATGAGACAAATTCTGGGAAAACTGAAGGGAGAAATAGACATCTCTACAATAATCATTGGAGACCTTAAGAACCCACTCACATCATTACCTAGAACAACTAGACAGAAGATCAACAAGAAAACAGAGAACTTGAACAATATCATAAACAAGTTAGACCTAACAAACATATATAGAACACTGCATTCAAATTCAGCAGGTTATACATTCTTCTCAAGTGCCCATGGATCTTTCTCCAAGATAGACCACATGTTAGGGCACAATCAGCTCTCAATAAATATAAAAAGATTGAAATTATACAAAGCACCTTCTCAAATCATAATGGAATGAAACTGGAAATCAATAATAGACAGGAAAGAAGTAAATTTGCAAATGTGTGGAGGCT
>JAQZBX010010070.1:0-44967 GCA_029593785.1 Cabassous unicinctus
GCAGGGAGAGGGAAAAGCAGTTGTAATACAGGGGCTTTTTCGGGACTTGGGAATTGTCCTGAGTGACATTGCAATGACAGATATAAGCCATTTTATATCATCATATAACAAAATATAACATGCAGAACTCTGTTGCAGAGAGTGTGGTCTACAATGTGAACTATGGTCCATGCTTAATGGCAAAGCCCCAGGATGTGTTTATCAATTGCAATTAATGTGTCACGCTAATGAAGGATGTTTAGGTGGGAGGTTGTGGGAGGTGTGGGAGGTGGGACGTATGGGAATCCCTATATTTTTTTGTGTAACATTTATGCAATCGAAGTATCTTTAAAAAAATTAATTAAAAAAAAAAAAGACATGGTTCTCATTCTCTAGGAAAAGGAAAACTATTAGTTTACAAGGAGAGACATACACTATCCTTCTTGGCCATGCATTTAATTTCCCAGCTCTGAGTTGAGAAAGTACAGAGGTCTCATCAGTGATTAGCCCCTGACACTATCTAAATTGCTTCAGTTTTGCTAGCCAGAGATATAGCTTCAACTAATTCCCAATCGTCCACTGATATTTTCTTGAATAAGATTTTAAAGCAAACTGTAATGCTTTCCCCCATTCCACTCTGTAGATTATCAA
Organism: Cabassous unicinctus; assembly: GCA_029593785.1. Classification (NCBI taxonomy): domain Eukaryota; kingdom Metazoa; phylum Chordata; class Mammalia; order Cingulata; family Chlamyphoridae; genus Cabassous; species Cabassous unicinctus. Next base: position 631 of record JAQZBX010010070.1, read on the forward strand.
CGAACAATAAATCAATTTGTTTAGAAAATTTTATTTCTTGTATCATATAATATTAAAGCAGAGAGCTCTACATTTCAAACTGGCAGCTTATATATGACCAGAACTCCAAAATGCACGGATTAAACATTATTTTAAAAAAAGAAGAAGAAAAATATTGCTGAGATAATGCTGAAAAGGGATGCTGAATTTTATAGTGGCACAAAGGCATTTATGATTATCTTGATTTTATTTCCCTAGGAGGCTATTAAAAAGCTGGAAAAGCACTAATTTAAGGAAAAGAATGTGCTGCTATCATATAAAATTGTTCTAATTTATTTACTTTGCTCGACCATTTTTCTTTTGTGTAAAAAAATACATCTTTTGATTCTATTAAATTGGAGACTTTTAGATAATAATAAATAACTTCAAGAGCTACAACATGTTATTTTTCTCCCTCTGATTAACAAAGGCCAGCAGCACCCTGAATAGTTGTTGACAATATAATTCAACAACCTGTAATTAATTCTGTTTCAGCAACTACCAGAACAGGTAAATCGTATATGGTTAGCTCTTATTTAAATTATTGTCCAAATAGTGTACAGTATTTTTCAGCACAGGAGGCAAGCAGTCTGTGCAGCTGTTTCTTGCAGTGTTTTGCTCCCACTGGTATGTGAATAAACCAGTTACTAGGGAGAATTTCTTGTTTTATGTATATATTTTTTATTCCTCTCCATATTCCTTTACATTTTAAAGGAGGAAAGAATTTGGATTTTGGCCACTTCATCATCAGATTCTGAGAGTTTTTGTAGTTCTTGGTCCTATTATATCAATGTTAAATACAGGTATCAAGCTCCAGCTTCATCCTACCTGTGTCTAAATCCTACTTCCCCACCTTGAAAATTACTTAACATCCTCCTGTTTCAGATACTTCCTAAGTAAAATGAGGATAATAAGAGTTGCAACCTTACAGAGCTGTTATAAGGATTAAAAGAAATGACACCAGTAAATTGCTTAGAAGAGTGTCTGGTACAAATTAAATTCTCAATAATTGTTAGCTGTTGTCATTATTACTAAGAAATAGAGACCTTGTGAGATCTGGAAATAGAATTCAGAAGTACATCATTGTAGTTATAACTGTTACCAGGAAAAAGCCAACTTGAAATGACCCTATTTAAAGCAGGGGGAAAAAAGCATTTCATAATAAATAGTGGGGGATAAAAAGTTTGAATGGAACTTTACCCAGAAAAAAATGAAATTTAAATTATGAAAATAACTTATATATAAAAAATAATTTAGGTTACAATTGTATCTAGGTGCTAATTCGTAGATTTAACCGACTGTTCCTAAGAACAATTGGCTCTACTGTTTTTTGCTTTTTGTTTGTTTTCAGGGGATAGAAGTATGGCTAATCATCTTGACAAATTTGCATGATATTTTGCATTACCATTATAAAGACAGTGATTTTGGCAAAAATATCGATTTTTGTGAAGGCTTCTCTCTGTATTTTGATATTCAAACAATTCATTTTTGAAGAATCTATCCTGTATTCAGTCTTAGATTTCTTTTCTCCTTCAAATCTTGACTCATCTAACTCATCCAGATCATCATTTGTTTATAGCTTTGCACAAGAGTCAAGCTGTTCGCCAACATTGCTTTTAGTGCAATTCCTCATATTGAAGGGTTTTCAGTTTCTCTTGGAAGTCAGTTTGCACTGTAGTTTGTTCAACGTTTAAACAGACAAGATGTTAAGTGGAGAAGGTTGTTTGAATGGGGGGCTAATTTTTATAAGTGGTTTATTTGTGAATGTTTATTTGTGAATGTTTGCATGATATGCTTATCTTTGCTTTCCTGTGTAACGCTGTTCCCGTGGGGATTTGGATAATAAATGCTTAGAAAATTACTCCCTCTCCTATAGTATTTAGTAGATTTAAATTAAATATAAGTCTGTGGTATCTTAAGACTTACAAAACTTCCACATCATGAGGAAAGGTATACTTGATAAAAGCCACCTAATTAGTGGCTTGTGGGTCATAAATAAACCATAAATGATAGCTCGGCCATTTATCTAAATTTAGAAATAAGGCATATATTAAAACCAGTGTAGTTTTTTTTCCAGTCTAAGGAAAATGTAACACTATTGACAAAGGCTTTATAACAGGACTTTGCTGACAAAAATGTCTTATACTGTTCTAAATTGTAAAGTTCATGTCAATGGAGAGCGAGTGCATATTAGTTTAGCAACAAGGTAAGTTTTCTCGGTAAGCAAAACACAAACAGGGCAGAGGTGGAAATCACTGGTTATTTTAAAGCAGTGAAACTTTAGCTTTAATACAGGCTCTACTGTGTTCATTTTATTTTTCGCTTTATTTTTAATTGAGAGATAACATATACAATGAAGTGTCAATTTTATGTTTATGAATAAGAAAGTATCAAAAATAACAAATGATTGGAACACGAGAAAAAAGTAAAGAATCCAGTAGTGTGCTGGGGCCAGCTTATAAAGGTTCAGGAGAGCCAACTGTTAAATTTTCAGGAACTTTGTAAATCAGTTGTTAAACCACTGTCTGCTTGAAATCAGTCACGAGGCAGTATTATACTATGAAATTAGCAAATGCTACAAATCCTACAAATCAGGGATTTTTTTTCTTCCAGAGCCGGTTGTTAAACATTTTGTAGCTAACCAGTGAATCTTGTAATAAAAACAATGGACTAGTTTTCTTCTAGGTCAAGCAGCCATCCTTGGGAAGAAGAGGAGAAAAGCTTTTATCTGTTCTCAAATTCCTGAATAAGGAAGACTTTTCTCTGCAGCAGCCCATCAGCTCAGAAAGGGAAGGTAGCTACATATGCAGTTTGAAAAAGCCTTTGGGAGTCACCAAAGAGAATTTTCTGTTGCTCTTAGCATTTTTCACTTCTTAGCATGATGAACAACACACACTCTCTCCCACTCTCAAATATTATTCACATTACTGGCATGTTTCTATACATCACAGATCAAAGGGACTGGGGTTGGTAGAGGGGCTCTGAGTTGGGAAAAGAGAAAAGCTGGAGAGAGGTGGTAACTCCCTCTTCAACCCCATGCACATCTAGGCAGGAGTTCTCAACCCTGCTGTCCGTAAGAGTCCTCTGGGATTTAAAAAATACTAATGCCTGGACCCATGCTCGATGTGGTGAGTCAGCCTTTAGATTGGTGCCCCTTTGTTAAGCATAGTGCAGTTGAGAATCACTTATTAGGAACATTAACTAGAGTAAAAACTAGAAAAGAGCCTCAAAGGCAGCAGGGACTTGCCAGGAGCACAGGATACATGATATAAACTTTTCCATAAAGAGGAGAATGAACTTCTCTAAAATACGAACATTCCCTAAATTATCAACACTTGGCCTCAGCATAGCCTCCTTACTCCATCAACAGGCTACACTCGTCCTTCTGTTTCAACCCAAGGCTCTGTGGTCCTACCCTACAGTGATTCTCCCTTCCTGGCTGTGTATCCGCATGACCTGAGCAGCTTTATGAAAATACAGATTCCTGGGCTCACTCCCAACCTCCTGGATCAAATTTCTAGAATTGGTGCCTAGGAATCTGCATTTCTGAAGTTTCCAAATAACTCTGAAATATTTCCAGGTTTGGAAACCACTGGTTTAAACACAAGGACTACCAAAGCCCATTCTCCCTCCCAAAGACCAATGTGGGGACAAACATCATGACCTTTTGGTCAACTTGCAGAACTATCTGACTCTGAGCTTCATCATTGCAGTATTTATTATACAGTCCTCAATTCCATGCCAGGACACCTCTTTCTCACATAGATATGCACACACTATTTGAAGTTATTTTTGTTCTACTCTTTCTTCCAACTCTTCCCTTTCCACCTCAAGAAAATCTCTCCCTCCTACCCACTGTGAATCACAAATGTAAGGCAACACAAATGACAGAAAAAGGAGCAATTAGTTTGGTAAACTCTTAAAACCTCTGAAAGTTTGCAGATGCACAGCCAGTACCCTTCAGAATATCTACACAACTTTTCATCTTCCTCTAATTAAACCTGACCTCTTTCAAGTGCAGGTTTTGATAGTAAGCCACTTATTTGATTTTTTAAAAAAAATCTTTCACTTGATTACCTGTTTTTACCACAATATTGTTGTCTTTTTTTAACCAAAAATGCACACTTCTCAGCTACCTGGTGGGTAGATATTCTTGTATATGCTGATTTCAGAATTTAAACATAATTTATAGCACCCTTTCTTGTGGGGAAAAGACTTATGGAATTTGGAATTTAGCAGATGGGTTACATCAGCTTGTCCTGGATTGTATGTAAATACTATAAACTAAAGCAGAAAGATGTGCGCAGCACAACGAAAGTGCTATAAACATGAGTCCCTTCCCCACCAACACCACACCTATCTTAAGAACGTCTCACCTGTCCTCATGTAACACCTGTATCTTCACCACATCTTTGGCTGCACTAATGGGCTGCAGACCCCTTAAGGGTACTGGCAAGCAAGAGGTCATACTCACCGGTGTACACTTTCCTGCCCACCCTGTCCAACTCCTCCTCTCCACCTAACACTGCCCAGCACACAACAGGTACTAAATAAGTGCTTGATAAACTGAAGTAGATGACTGTTTTAAGATTTCATTAACATTACTGTTTCCTTTATGCTTTAATATGTTGCGACATATTAATTAACTTCATAGTCAACTGTTTGAGATTTTATTTGTATGTTTTCCACCTATTTCAGTCAGTTTTTCAAATACTAACCAATCACACAAACTCCTTGGAAATATTTATTTGCAGTTTGGAAATAACTGTCAACATTTTAAAATGCATGAATCCTTTGAGTCAGTAACTCCACCTCTAGAAAATCATCTTATGTATATATGAGCACATGTGGGCAAAAATATACACATGAGGTTTTCTTGTCTGCTTTTATTACAGCATCGTCTGTAATTGCAAAGGCTTTGAAACTATTCCCTTTAGATGATTTATTACATAAATTAAGATGCATCTATGAATTCCAAATACATAGAGAAATGCTAAAAAATGGGACAGATCTATTTGTGTTGATATGTAACTGTCTCCTAGGCGTAATTTTAAGTGAAAAAAAGCAAGATACAGAATAAATTAAAGTATCTTCCCATGTGTATAAACATGTACTTTTGTTTATACATACCAAATTTCTAAAAAGATACGGAAGGAGTGTTTTAATGTAATTACCTCTTGGGAGGGAGAATTTGGAGTTAATTACCGATCATGAGATGTCATAGTAATTTTCAGTGAATATTTTCTTGTACTCTTTAAGGTTTTGCCATGACATGTATTACTTTTTCAATTAATAATTTTTAAAAAGTTAGAAATCATAATTAAAAACAAAGAGTATTAAAACAATTTAGGCCTAGAAGTGTAAATATAGATGTATTTTAAGCATTTGCAATTCTGAGGGGTTCACCAAAAGTGCTTTCCCCTAGTCATCTTGCTTCTTTAAGTATGATGAGAGTATTTCTGCAGGCAGGGCTTATGGGGTGGAGCCCATTATAACATTTAGTCTATAAGCCTAGAAGGTCAAATAAAATATTTTCCAATACCATTTAAATTTACTGCACTATAAATATAGGAAGAAATCCAGAGCAAGTGCCTAAGCTAGTACAAAGCAAACAGGTAGCACAAGGGCTACGCTTGCCCCCTGGCGCCCACTGAATCATGGCCCACTTTCCTACGGAGTTTGGACGCAACTTCAGAATATTTCTCAAGCCACTCAGTGCCAGCTGAGCAAAGTTAGAACCAATTTTCTGTTACCTGTGTACCTCATACCCATCTTCAATTCCTGGGTAGGGGAAGTCACTGGACTGGCTGTCTAGGGCTCTGTTTGCGCAAACCACCCATCTCAAGGCAGAGGAAATGTATGACTGCCCGTTAGAATCAGTGGCTGGTCTTTGGGTTAACCGCCGAAGCAACATATAAGATGAAGAAAGAATGCACTCTCTAAGAAAAGAGAAAGTACACCTGCTTGGTCTATCGGCACTGGCGAGTTTGGGTCTGGAGTGGAGGAATGATTGTACGTGTCATGTTATGCACTGTTCCCTCAGGTTGGCTTCTGTCCCAGAGAAGAAGTTGCCAAGGTCCTGGGGAAAGCTGTGCTGTAATAAAGAGTGAGCCCATTGGAAACTGTATCTCTGGAGTTGTGTTATCCCCGGTCACGTTTTTCTCATTGGGAAAGTGCTTGGGTGGGGACAGATAATCTCTAATGTCCCTTTCAATTTGCATATTCAGAACTGTACCCTTTGGAGATAAGCTAGAAGGTAAATAGCTCTTTATTAAAAATGCATGGGAGTCTTTCCAATGGAACCTAGTGCTTGGTTACATAAATTGCATCCATCTGCTCCCCCTAGAGCTTTCTTAGTAGTCAACAACGTTACTAAGTCACCATTATGCAGAGACTTTGCACTCGCAGTGGTATGGGTCCTTCCTCTGCTGGGTTGGAAAGGCCAGCCGTTCTTGAAATGGACTTGACACACAGCCCACATTATCCCAGCAGTCCTCAGGTCACTTTGGGAGAGTCCACAAGGACACAGAGAAAGACCTTTGCCCTCTAGGATGCACAATCCAGTCATTATAATGAGATGACAGAAGCCACCTTAAAGGGATAAATATGGCAGGGCCAAGAGATGGCTTGGAGGGGCCATCCTCTCTGTCAGCTCCCCGACTCCCCAGTCAAACTGAATAAATATGTACAAAGGACCAGTTTGATGGGCATGCAACCAGTGTAGTCTCAGGGGCCTCCATGCTCAGAAGGGGCCATTCTGCTCTTGGGGTTTAATAGTCTGCAGTTACTATCCTGAAATTCTTAATAGTCTTATCTTTGAATGTGTTTTTTTGTACATGAAGTCTGATGGGACAATGGAGCATACATCAGGGCTTTGGGGTCTGGGCTCAGCCGCAGTCCCACCACCCACTGCCCCCTCAGGATGAATTCTTGGTCATCTGCAACCCCAGCCCCACTCAGTGATTATCTTCTCCTCCAACTCTCCCATGGGGGCCTGGATGCACTCACCCAATGGGTCTCCCCATGCCCGCAGGAGCACAACCTCAAATAGCAAGTATGAAACATCATGACAGGTCAAGAGAGAGACCAAAGAAGAAAGAAAGAAATCTCTGTCCTGCTTATTGAATAAGGGGGCCTACATTTTTTTTTTTTGACCTGGGTCCTACAAATTATGTAGCCAGCTTGTATGTACAAAGTAAAACCAGCAAGTGTGACAGTCCTGATAGCACTCCTTCTACCCAGATGGTTAATCCCACACCCCTCCTATATACACATTCAGGAGTCACCTGAGCAACTGAGAAGGACAGAAGCAAAGAGGAGAAAGTGAGGTGAAAAAGTGGACATGCCAAGCTAGCTGGAGGCAGGGCTACCCCTCCTGGCTCACTCTCCCATCTCAGCTTTCAGGATATGAAACTAACCTGGTCTTCATCAAACCAAAATTTAATGAAGACCTATTATATACCTTTAAGGGTACACCGAGGAACAAAACATGGTGATAAGGTAGTTATAAACTGCCCAGAAAGACAAGATACAGTCACAAAGTAAAGTAATTAATAGCCAATATGGAAGTAATTAAGACAACACATACTCTAGGAAGATGCCTGGGTTCCACTCTGGATCCTCCCTCGCTAGCTGCATGCCTTTGGGTAAGGTGACCTCTGTGAGTTAGTGTCCACATCCTAGAAGTGGGGTACTAAGAATAGCTCCCCCAGTAACTGCTGAAATAGCTAAATGTTTAGAACAGTGCCCAACACGTAAAAGTGCTTAAACAATGTTAGATATAACAGGTCAAAGAAGGGAAGTTACTGAGAGATTTGGGGTAATCAGGAAAAATTTGCAAGTGCCTAGGTCATTCACAGGACTAGAGTTCTTTACTGAATTTTTTATGGCATTACTAAGAAAGCAACTGTGTGCTTAATATAGAATTACTCATTTAGAAGGATCCTTTCATAACACTAAACATAATTAACAGCAGTGAATTATATCTGAATATGGTTAAGAGGGGATATTTTAGGTTGTATATACGTTACTAGAATTTTTAAAAAATTCTAGTATGTATAACAATAACAAAAAGAAGCATCCTTGGTAGAATATCTGGATGAAATCTGGATGAAAATACTTTATGTCATTGTTTGAACACACACACACACACACACACACACACACACACACACACACACAAAGGGGAACACTTAGTTCAACTACATGTTTTGTGAGCTATTTCTGAAATGACAACCATTGGTTTTTCCAATTTCACTGTGTCTCAATTTGGTATTAAGCAGTTCTAGTGAAAGTGAACTGTCTTCCATTCTGGCTCATTCCTTAGCTACATTGCCACACTGACTTATTGGAATTACAATTTAGGATAATAACGAATAAGATAAAAGCCTCATCTGCCTACTCACAAATCTTCCAATTTTTGTACTAGTGGAAACTTATGCCCCTGCACAGATGTAACATCAATTAATGTTTTTAAAGAAATCCATGTTGGAAAGAATGCAGAAAAAGTACATCTATCTGGCTATCAAGGTTTATATATAGTAGAGTTCCTAAAATATCAATTAACTCTGTTCAGTTAATGGTTGCGTTCTTTCAACTAATCTCAGAGTCGATCTGAAGTATCAAGGGTATATATCAAATATGCTAAGGGCAATTTACTTGGTGTTTGTTGGTTATTTGGCTGTTTTGGATTGAATTATCTAAAGGTCATTCCTAAGAGTATATGCACAGATGGCCAAATAGCTGATGTCGAAAATACAATTTGGGAAACCATTTTAATGAGGTCAATATTTTTGACATTCATGGAATGTTATCTTAGTGATATGGCTGTAAATTTTTACTGTTCTACAAAGTCATTTCATTTATATGTACTGTATAAGGAATAAAAAGAGGATGCCCATAAGGTAAGTTAGAGCTGTGTGTTCAAATTTCATTCTGGGTAAGTTAAAGGAATCGATAGTTGGTCTCAAGACATAAGCCACAGACACTATTGAATAATAGTTTACAAGGTGCCTTAACTTCTCAAGACTTCTATTTCCTCCTGTGTATAAGGAATGAAGTGAACTAGATAATCTATAAAATGCCTTCCACCTCTAACAGTCTACGATTCTATCATTAGTGGATGAAGTGATCTTATGAGGCCTGATCCCCTGTGTTTTAGTTTCCTAGGCTGCTTAAGCAAACACCACGAAATGGGTCAGGTTAGACAATGGGAATTTATTAGCTTACAGTTTTGAGGCTAAAAGAAAGTCCAAGTCAAGGCTTCATCAAGGCAATGCTTTCTCCCCAAAGATAGTGTTCTGGGGCTGGCTGTCCGCAGTTTTTGGCTGCTCTGCCCTATGGCAAGGCACATGGTGGTATCTCCTCGTCCCTCCTTTTTTGTCCCCATCCTGTTTCATCTTCTTGCTTCCTGTGGCTTGCCCTTTCTCTGTCTGAATTTCATTCCACTTATAAGGAACTCCAGTAATAGGATTAAGGCCATCCAGACTGAGGTGGGCCACACCTTAACTGAAGTAGCTTCATCAAAACTTCCTACTTATAATGGGTTCACATCTACAAGAATGGGTTAAATTTAAGAACATTTAAATTGTGTGGGGTACATACAGCTTCAAACCACCACACCCTGTCAAATCAAGGAACAGGAAGCAGGTTGTTATTGGAGTCAATGTGATTCATGTTAGGGAAATGAAGCCAGAAGGTTATAATGTAAACAACAATAGTGGCATCACCAGAAGAGTATCTTTGTGGTGGTGGAGACAAGGAAGAGTCGTGGTACTGAATTTGACTTCTATTGCAAGCAACTTCGGGGTGGCAGGAAGGAATTGAACAGGCAGGAACAGAACTGATAACATCTTAGAAAACAGTTTGAAAAAGTGTTCACATGGAGATTTAATAGGGATATTTCTAGCTTGTCATTAATTGGAGAATCTTTCAAATATCTCTACATGTGTGTGTTCCAAGAAACAGCCTTCATTTAGATAATACAATATGACAGGTAATGCATTTTGCAGAATCCATTGGATGCCTAAAGGAGGCATGAGTCTGAATTCCAAGTGAAACTTTCAGAATTTACAGGGATTGAAGTGGTTGTGTGAGATGGAAATGATTGCATAAATCATTTCAAACATCAGTCTGATAATAATTTCCATTTATTGAGTATCTTCCATGGATCAGGGGCTACCCTGGATGATTTACATACATCATCTCATCTAATCCTTATAGCAACATTGCTGTGGGACAATTTAATAACTGAAATGAATGTTCAGAAAGGCAAGCTACCTGCCCAAGGTCACAGGGCTGGAAAAGAGGGGTGGGGGGTGAAATCCAAAACTGTCTGTTTCAAAGCCTGTGCTCCTTCCCATCCTCTACCCTGCCTCACTCTGCATCTTATTAGATGAATCAATCTTAAGAGCCACTTATTCTGAAATTGCAAAATGCTCTAACCACACACAATAATTTTTTGGCTGGGTGGAAAAGAAGAGAGAAAAGAAGTGAATGTAACTTATTTTTAATGACTATCATTCTATGCATTATTTATTGTCTTTGTAATTAGTAGGTTTGCACATTGGAAGGGCATTTATTTGTTATCAGTGTTATATTCAAGTCTAAAAATTTAGTTTGCCCCCTTTTCTCTATATGTACAATAATGGTATGTATATAACTTTTTTTACCTACATTTTCCTTCAAGTGGTAAAATATATTAAAATCAATCAATTGCCTGGCACAGACATTCAAACAATACTTTAGAAGAATTATCTCAGCAGTGGAATCTTGAAGTAAGTGATATGGGCCTAGCCTACAGGGAGATAGAGACTCTACGGAGGAAGAAGATTTTTGAAAGAAGGCAAAGGGAGCCAGCATTTGACTGGGAGCCTACAGTATGCCAGTGCTGTGCTAGGTGTTTCATGAATTCATTTGATTTTCATGGCAACCTTGAGAAACAGGTTGGCTGAGGGTAGTAGAGAATTTTGGTTTGGCAATCACAGATAGTATACTCTAATTATAAACAGTGGACTACACAGAATAAAATTGCTCTAAGAAGCTGTAATTTTACATGGCTTCACATAGGCCATCAATAATGAATTGGTAATGATATGAAGGAATCGTGGCATGAAAGAGCAAATGGTCTGTGTTAACTACCTCTTTTTAAAATTTAATTTAATTTTTTTTATTGTGGGTAAAAATCAAATTTTTCACAATACATACAAATATTTGTAAAATGATATAACTACCTCTTGATTTTAAAAAGAAGAGGTTCATTCTAATTCTCTCCTCATTGACCTTAAAAAATGTGCTATCTGGACATCTGACACAAGTCCATTTTTTAGAGTTAGGCATTCATCACCAATCAGTTGGAAATGTCCTTTCCTAGACTCAGATCCAAAATCTTATTGAAATGCATCAGAGGACAAAAACTTAGAGGAGTCATACATATCCTGCAAGAAGGGTAAGTGGGAGCTTCATGATGATGGACAGTAAAGAGGCCATTGGTGCTTTTGCTAATTGGCCTGGTTCTCTGTTTATATCTCATTGCAGTGCAAGTTTTTCATGCAAAGTGGCACTTCCCCTCCCCTTACAAAAATTGAAATTGGTGGCTTATTTTCAATCTAGCCAACTGCTTTAAGAGTACTCATAGGAAAAGAGATCGGAAATGTGATTAATATCTTTCAAGGTGATGCTAATTTAATATTCTAGGCAGGGCTGAGACTAGGGTGAGGTGAGTGAGGCAACATTTCATGCATTTGAATGAGAGTCTTCTTAAATTTTGCACCCTAGGGACCTCCACTCACCTCACCCTAATCCCGAGCCTGATTTGAGGAGATGAAGTTTATATCTGAGTATTTCATTTCCTTAGGAAAATATCAAACTTCCATCTACTTAAAATCTCACGGACATCAACTTTCAAGTTCTCTGATTCTTTAAAACCGTTGAACACCATAGCTTGCTTGTCTCTTTTCGTTGCCTCAAAATCATTCATTATCGCCCTGGTTCTACGGAATTACAGCCAGACCCTCACCAAGAACTTTTGACCCAAGCCTTACTTTCTAGCCTTACCTCATATCCCATCTCCACAGGTGCGTCTCCTATCTGCTTTTCTCAGAATAGCCTTAGACACTTTTCCAAAGCCTAGCCGTGTCGCCAAGTTGTGTCTTCCTCGTGGAAGTTCTCTTATTTAAGTTCTGCTTACACCATACACTTCCAAACTCAATTCATAAGTCATTTCCTCTGAAAGGCCTTTACAGATCCTACCATTAGGAATTATTTTTTCCGTTCTTGTTCTACCACTGCTCTTTGTTTACAACATTGATAGAACACGTATGTCAGCAGGCCTTTTATAAAAACACCACCAATGTTATTTACATTTATATCTACTCTATGACTGCCCTTTAGACTTCGTGAGGGAAAAGCCCATTTTATTTGACTCTGTTCTCCCAGAGAACTCAGCAGTGAGTTCTACATGGTGGGTCCTCAGTATAATTTGCACTTCACTGAATGACTGGGTAGATTCTTTAGTAATGTAAAGTGTACTTGGATTAACAAATTTTTTGGGAGAGTGGGTGCAAGCTCATTTTCTTCTTTCAGTCAGCAAAGTAGACTTTAAACATAGGCTACTGCATGCTTAGGCCAATTCTACTGGGTATAAAGACTAGGAAAACACTTATAACTAATAAATGACTTCAGGGTGAGTACACGGTGTAATTGTATTTTGAAAATTACAGTCTGCATGAATACAAACCAAATAAGTATTGGAAGCTCAAATATTTGAAAAGCTCAAAAATGTAGACATAATGTTCTTTGGATTTAAATGTTAACAGGAAGAAATTGTGCTGATGGCAGTCCATCTGCCTTAACCCTTACACTGTTATTTATTCTCTAATCATGTGTTTACTGTGTGTCTCACTGTGCTTGATATTGTGCTAGGTGCTGGAAATACAAAGGGGACAAAAATCTCTGTTTCTCAACGAGCTCTTTCAGCTTTGAATCACAGCTATTACACATTGGGTTAGAGTTACTCTATAGTCACCTGTGAAAAGAGACACTTGAGACAAGCAATGGTAGAGAGAAGAATTTATAAGCCCAAATTACACGGAGGAAAGAACACTTGATTATACAAGAAAAGAGAAAATGGATATCAGAATAGAAGCTGTTCAAACAGATTTGTGAAGGTTGAGTGGGACTTCTCCAGATGGTAAGGGAGGGAACTGCTTTCTATGAAGTGGGAACAGCATGGAAAAATATAGGGAAGTCTGAATCAGCTTGATGTGGCCTAAGATCAATATATCATGTTTTCAAAGATTTATATAAAATATCTTTGGGATCCACATCATCTGTAAATATAATCTAACAATAGTTTACTATACAAACTGTATTTGGTTACCAAAATGTTTCCAAATATATTAATGATACCACCCTTGACTCGGTTATTTAACATTATCTAATTTTACAAAGTTTACAACTGCAAATGTGTTAACCAAGAATCCAAGTGACATTTCTAGGTTAAGCAGCAGAAGTTCAAGGGCAAAATGAGGTTGTATCATTCATAACTAGCTCAAGGAAATATAATTAGCTTGAATGTGAACGTAGGTGTGGACTTTTCCAGCTTTAAAATTCTATACTTCTCCTTCACCTAATTTTCCCCTCTTTGAAAGATTCTTCATGCTTTTTGATCTTGAAATTTACTTGTACAACGAGATCAGATGATATCATGATAACATACATAAGCAGAGAGATGAAAAGAGAGTGGGAGGAAGTAATGGAGACTTGAAGGTAAAAGAGAAAGCTGCTGATAACATCGCTCTCCTCTGCCTCCAGTTCATTCTCACTGAAAAATGGTGCTGGCAGTATCTTAGCTGCTCTCCAGGGTAACAGGTCACCTCAAATACCAGGTCAAGTTTTTAAATCACTGTAAATATGGATATGTAGATACAAAATGTACACATACATGTATGTTATATATATATATGTAATATATACTCTATATCACTATAAAATATGTGCTTAGCTTTCAATGAAAAATGATTTTTGCAAAAGTACTTTATAAACTCTAAACATGTTATGCAATCGTAGCACACATGCAAGAATATATACACACAGTATCTTTTTTTCTTTACATAGCATTTTTATCTCCATGTAACTATATAAATGGTATGGTTAGGGATAGATAAAAGACAGTGACCGATTCTGTGGCTATATTACATGTATCTGTGTTTATATTACCTAAAAGTATTTTTCTCTAGCTAGGCATTTGGATACTTCAGAGCCAGAAATTCATTTAGTAATTTTTTTGTCAGATGCATGAAGTGATATTTGAAGAATGATGTGAAAAATATTAAAAAGTCATAAAGTTATGCCATAAAAATCATAGACTCTTAGAATGAAATGCAGTCTTTGAAGTCATACAATATACCTCCACCTAATGCACAAATTAACCTCAATATCCGTGGTCTCCAGTTCTCTGTTGAACATGCCCCAGGACAAGGAGCTCGGAAGCATACTAGGCAGGCCACTACAGCAGGTGTCCTGAGGATGTGCTTTGAATAAGACCAAGCTGGGCACTTAGGAAGGGCGCACACCTGAGGCTGGCAAGGTGCTTGTCCTCAGAGCATGTATGGGTGCATATCAGAGACAAGACCTACATCCAATACATAACTGCACAAAACAGTGGGTGGCGAGGGGAATCAAGCAAAGGCTCATGGAATAGGTGGCATTTTAGGCTCTGAAGGACAGAATGAACTCAGACACGTAAAGAGAGTGGAGAAGCATTCCAGACAGAAGGAATGGCATATGACACAGGGCAATTGTTAACAAGCCTTTCCTTCTGTTGGGCAGCAAACTAGCTCCCCAAAAACACCCAGCAAACATTCTACTCAGAGTATAAGTCTAACTCCGTACCTAGAAGCTGGATCTCACAAATAGGTGAAGTCATTATATCCCTCTCCTCTGACATGAATCTTCTCATCTGCCAATTTCCAGACCCATCACCATCTTGGCCATTCTTCACACCATGCCCTCATGTTTATCAAGGTCCTGGACTGTTATATTGTTCTTCCTATTTGGCCTGTCCACTAAAAAAAGCAGTGGGATTACTATTTTCCTTGCTTTGGATTATTTCTGCTTATGGAGGATGCTAAATAGCACTGAGGCTGTATCTCAAACGACACTGAAATTCAAAGGCTGCTTCTATACTCACCCGCTCTGTAATTGTAGACAAGTTATTTAACTTCTCCAAGTCTCAGTGTTCTCATTTGTAAAATGAGGATAATGACTACCTACTCCATGGGGCTACCGTGCAGATTAAATGGTATTATATATGCAAAATATCTGGTATAGCACCAGGTATAGGAAGTGCTTTAAAAATGTTACCCACTGCTAGTAATGCAGCCCTCTGAAATAGTCTTAGAAGTTCCAACATAACTGTCAGATTCTCAAATCATATCTATAGTAGGGAAATTTTTTAAAAGTTCCTTACCCCGTTTTAACAATCTTCG
Source organism: Cabassous unicinctus (assembly GCA_029593785.1). NCBI lineage: Eukaryota > Metazoa > Chordata > Mammalia > Cingulata > Chlamyphoridae > Cabassous > Cabassous unicinctus. The sequence goes on from JAQZBX010010070.1 coordinate 16,137, forward strand.
TAAAAATTTACTGGCATATTCCACATTCTAAATTAATTTTTGCTTAATGACTACTGACCCTACCTTTTGACTCTGTCTTGATAAGGAAAATTTTGAAATATCAAACCTTGAAAATACTATGCTAGTCATTCCCGTGCAGCTAGGATACCTCATTCTTTGATATGTTGATAGCCTTTATTATAAAAGTCACGTTGATTGTGGTAAAGGATAGATAAGCAAGACCTGATTTCTCTTTATGTTCTCTTTATTATGTTCTCTTTAGTGGGTGTCTACTGTTTCTACTACCCAAAATTCCTTTCACCCTCACTTGGCAATTGAAACTCAAACTTCTTCACTTGGGGAACCCATCCCAGCTCAGGGCTGGAGCATGTGACATAGGTCTAAGCTTGTCAGTGTCACACTCCCCTTGCAATAGTGATTGGTTTGACTTTGTCATAGGACCTGATCAGAGCCTTTGGGACACTGTGGTGTAAATCCAAAACTGTTGCAATCCTCTTGAGCCACAGATTGTATCCTGGGATGGATAGAATTCAGAGAAGGTATAGTAATAAACAGATGGAGAAAGAGAAACTGGATACTAGTAACAGTGTTTCCCTGAAGCCAAACGACTCTTGGGATTTCAAGTTCAGGATCCGATAAATTTCCTTCTCGCTTTAAATTGCTTCAGTTGAATCTTCTGCCATTTGCAGCTTGCAAAGGAACTTAATGGATAAAAATGAAATTGCCAGTTCCATATATTGCTAAAGAGATGAAGAATATAAGCCCTAGAAAAAATACAATTTCTAAGAACTTCTAATGTGAAAGTCCATGAATGAGGGAGTTTTGGTTAGCGTAAGTGGTGAGGATATATATGAGGGATAAAGAACTTTTTGTCTGGATGCCCCAAATTTAAAATATCATGATAACCTTGATTTCTAGCTATCCAGGCATTGGCGCATATTACTTATATCTCTGTGTCATCTACATATCTGTACCCACTATATCATCAATCACATCTGTTTGAAGATAAAGATGCAAATACATCAGTTTAGTCTTTTTCATTCTAATGGATTGTAAGTTTCTTTTAGAGGTCACATCTTACTCATGTGCAAGCTTCCAGCACAGAATATGACATAGGTACTCAATAAATAGAGTGATATGAATTACTACATTATGGAAAAATTCCCTGGATAAATTAATATTTTGTGAAAATATGAATCTACTGAATGGGCCCACATGAATCTCTTGCTTTTAGCCTATGTGGGGAGAAGGGGAGGCAGGCTGCTGAGGATGGCTGTGGGCCAGGAGTGCCCCTTTACTCCAGGGCACCCACCATTCACAGAGACTCCAGCGTGAATGGCATCCTCTGGGGTTGTGCAGTATAGCAACCTGAACAAAGTTTTCTAAATTATAGGAAACAAAACTGATTATATATCTTTATGATAAATATGAGGAGACATGGATTTATTGAAGTTTAAATGTGATTTCTCACAAACCTGTTTCCCTAATAGCAATAAGACCAGCTTCTTCAATTCATCAAATATGGACTTTTCTGTTTTTCTCTTCTAATGACTTTATGAATTCTAAAATATACTCAACCTGAAATTTCAGGGCCTGATTAATAATTTACCAATTTAGTAATAGTATTTACCAATTAACTTAGTTATGTTTCTTAGGACTGTAGTACCGACTTATGCACAACAAAAACAAAATTAATTAGGCATTCCATTTCTTTTTGCTCTGATTCTAAATTTCTGAAACTTCAAGATCAATATGGCAGTATATATTTGAAATGACAAAATTAAAATCCTCTGAGCTTTATTTGTGGCTATAATGCAGCTCTTATACTAGCATTGTGATAAAGTTATAGATGGTGCAATATAGACATCCATTCATTTAAAAATATTTGGGTGTTTCCATTTGCCAAGCACTGTACTAGGTGCTTGAGATGCAAGAGTGAACAGACTTGACATGGTCCTTCCTCTTATAGAGATGAGCTCTGACAGGCATTTAGGATTGAAAAATTGGATTTTCTTCTAGTCCTATATATTTCTATTTTATTAGCTTGGATGTTTCTCTATTTCACTTTTATTGCTACGTGTGGTGCTTTCTTGTAATAGAGAATTCCTGTTATTCCATAGAAGAGGCAGAACATAGCAGGAACCATATATTAATAGCAGGAGAAAGGTGGTTAGAGGTTAAGGGCACAGACAAGGGTCAAAGCTCAGCTCTACCATTTTCTAACAGGGTGAAACCTAACTCCCTAAGCTTAGTTTCCTTTTATGTAGAAAAGGGCCATTCTATGACATAGGGCTGTTGGGAGGATTGAATGAGGTTAATGCATGGAAGGTGTTTAGCACAGTGCCTGCATACAGTGGTTACTCTCTGGAACCTCATATTATTATGAAGGCACATACTAAAAAGTGAAGCAAATGTTGGCTCTGGTTTAATCATCTATAACATTAAAGAAAAAAAATCCATCTTCAGAATAAAATATAGACAAAACTCAGCAATATAACATTGGTTCCGTGGGATATAGTAAAGGTTTACCGCAAGGGACAAAAAAAGGACAGCCACCAAGGTCTCCAGTTTTGGAAGCACACTCAGCTCTAGGAAAGACTTAGTCCTTTTACACTTCATCCAAAACAACTACTTTGTATTCATAGGATGAATCATATCGTCCCCACAGATGGCTATCTACAAAATGGATTGTAATCCAAGCCCTGGGAAATGCCTTGGCTTTTATTTGGAGTGGGGCTCAAAGGACATATTATTATTTCCCTTTTTTCTTCTTGGACTTCTGAGTTTCTGATTACATTTGGCCGTTAAAAGTGAGGTGAACAAAAACTCTCCTGTTTTCACCAACAAAAGATTTGGTTACTAAAGGAATACCAAAGTGGTCAAACTGACTCCCCCATTCATGTATATGACATGGAACCTTTTTCCAGATCCCCTTCTTTTTCTTCTCGTGCAAGAATGTGGGATGATGTTAGGCACAAAGGGGGATTCCTCCATTAAAGCCCTTGGACTCTTTCTTAGGAGCTCATAACCACAAAACTTAAACAAGTAGAAGACAAAATTACTGGATGATTGCCTCATCCAGGAGAATTTGAGAATTTTCCACTTAAATCCATTCTCTTCTAATAGCCATGGAAGCCATCTTCCAGATGGCTAAGACAGATATGGAGTGGACAATTAAGATGTCCACCAGAATAACTTCTTAGGGAATGACAATTCTCCTCTTTCATGATCAGATAGAGCAAATTTAAAATCAAAGAGGTTCTGTGGTTTTCTTTTCTGGGGACCACCATGGCTTCATTCAGTTAAGGGTTAAACAAAGGTATTTATTCAAGCAGGATAACTTTCCAGATTAGCTTTCTTGCTTCTGGAGGACGAAATTTTCATTTTAAGTGGAGTTAACATTTCAAAAATAAGTTCATTTGCTCCCATCTAAAAATAGATCAGGGTCAGGAAAAAATAAAAATTCAGAGCAATGTTACAACAAATGCTAAATATGCTCTACCCAGAATCGAAAGAGCAATAGGGTGTTTCCTTCTTATTTTGGTCAATCCTCACATCTAGTTGCTTTTCTCTTTCTTTAACTACTAAAAACTGCTGGAACGACCCTGCTGTGATCTGAAAGAAGAAGGTAATCATATCCATAGGCAAAATTTTAATTGAAAATCTTTAGAACAATCAGAGTGATGAAAGCTGAGAGAAAGCTCAGATTGCATTGCCTCTGGGTGCTTATGGAACTCCTCCAAAGATTGAGAGCAGAAAAGAACCCAGTTGGTGAGAAGCTTGCAGGATCCCCCACTGATTGTTGGAACATGTATCCTCTGCACACATGCACACATACACACATACACACCTACACAAACACCCAATCAAGTGAAATGAAGGAGTTACAGAGATCGAGTGAGGCCCTGGCAAATATTGTTTACCTGGGTTGCTGCAATCATTACCTGTAAACAAAGAGCCCTTCAGAACTGAATGTTAACTTCCAGATCAGCTGGCATTCACCTTAATTTATGTTTTTGCAATTCTGCAAGTGAGAGAAGAGAGTATCTGGCACTATTTGAGAGAAAAATAAAAATTTAGAATTCAAACCATCAGACTTTGCTTCTTGAGCAATGGCTGGAATAATCTGGCCATACCATATAGCAGTGACTTCATTGACCACATATAAAATTTTGGCTCAAAAGTAGATAGTGCTTCAGAGAAAGGGGAAAAAAAAAAAAAGCCCCAGAAAATAAATCAATTCCAGTGACCTATTTGGCCAGCACTCAGCCAACACTAGCAATTTCCTATGTTCTTCCTGACTCTGGCAGCGTTCATGGATTGTTGTCAAAAATACTCAAAGATGGATTTTTCTTTACAATGCTTGTTTGTTCTTTTTAATAAAAGTGCACCAGGCTCATTGAAAAAAATTGAAAAACACAGGAAATATGAAAGAAAATATAAATTGTTTGCAATCCTATCATACAGTGATACTGTTAACATTCTGATGTATACATACTATATACATTCTAAGTTATATGTTAAATTTACATGTCTATACAGTGTTTCTTTACATGTAATATTAGGCAAATTAAAAATATATGTATCTATATTAATTTTAGATTTTATATGCAGTTTTTGGATTCTTCCAAACAGCCTTGAGTTTGAAAATCATCACAGAGAATTTTCTGATGCTTCTAACTGTATCCTCCTTATTCTCATTTATACCATTGAAATTCTCAGAGCAACAAATATACCCTCACTGGAACAAAAGAATCTCACTATTCAAGCTTATTTGCCTCTTCATTTCAGGACCAAAAAGTAGGTGTAAATGGAGGTCCAAGTCTCCAACAATGCCTTATGCAAGAAAGATGATTATCTCAATGTCATAGGTGATATAATAACCAGTTATGGTCTATAAAGAAACTGCCAAAAGGTGAGTATCTCTGGCTTCACCCAAACTAGATAGATGTTGGGACCAAAGGGGTACTTTGGCCATAACTAGCATGCTGCCAAATTTCACAGATGGCACAGAGTTGTAAATACGTAGAAGGGATCTCTGATTAAATCATTCCAGTAAGGAAAAGATGTAGATAGGAATGCTCCTAAAACCATCCAGGACTATGAAATAATTCCTGCCATGAAGAAGAAGAGAAGATGGTGGAAAAATTCGCCCAATACCAGCCTGGTCTCTTTGAAGCATGCTCACTCTGTGCTCTGCATTCAACACTGAGATATGTGCACGGTATACTCAAATTCTAGCTCTGCCACAATGGTTCCCTGAGTCTAGTAAACCATAAAAATAAGTCTGGTCCCCTTAACGATAAATGACAAAAATATTAACCCCTGCCCCCACTATAGGTTTATAGTAAGGATTTAATGAGAAAACATATATGAAGTACATAACATACTACCTGACATAATGCAATCATTTCCTAATTCTCACTTACTATTTTCATGGATGATTAAAGCATGAAGGCCCTGAATTGCCTCTCTTCTCCACCAAAATTTTTATATCTTTAGCCTATCTTCTTTCTGTCATATCAATAAAGTGTCATTCCTTGCCTATTGGCTTATTGAACAAATAATTATTGTGTGCTCAGTTAGACTTCTCCATTCCAAGAAAAACTCTGTGCCACTGTTTTTTGACTCTTCTTTTCCCCTTTTCAAACTGTACTTGATTTTTAAATCTTTTTCTCTATTTGCTTTCTCTTATGTGTCTAAAACCAAAATATACCTTTCTTCTGGACCCTGTAACCACCTGAATCCCACAGACTAATTTTCCTCTCTTCCACTGCTTAACCTCTTGAAATATTATACCCACTGCCTTGACTTCCTGCTTACTCATTTTGCATCAATTCAGGAACCTTATAAACATTCGTGACCTTAGTGTTTGTGTCATGGAATGAGAAATGAATAGGCATGATCCCTGCTCTTGGCTATGGGTGGTTGCTTTCCTTGAGTGCACTACCATATCTTCTCACTCAGGTCACTCTTGATCACCCTAAGCACTGAACCCAAGGGTCTTCTCTTGGTCATCACCGATTTCCCCCTTCCAAGAAAACTGAGGTAAGGAAATCTGTTGAAAAGTCTAAAGAAATTTTTAAAGACTGTTTCTTGTGACTGAAGGGACAACTGAATTGTATGTGTATGTGTAATTGAAGACAGGGACAGGGGAGAAGTGGGAAGCACAGGGTGTGGAATGAGTAACTACCAATGAATTAGTTCAAAGTCAATTAAGGAAATCTAAATATTGTCACAGAGCTATATTGTCAAAGGCGAACATCACAATACACACCTCCCTTGTGATAGTTTGTAGTTCTTTTATGAATCCCCCAAAAATAAAAAGATTATGTTTTTGAACTAATCCATTCCTGAGGGTGTGAGACCCTTTCAATTGGACTATGTCAATGAAGCATGGCTTAGATAGAGTTTCTGCCCTCTTGCTGGGTCTGATACAAACGGAGACACAGAGAGAGACACACAGGGGAAAAGGAAGCTGCCATATTGATCCTGTCATGTGCGAGAGAGGACTGCAGGAAACCAGAGAAGCCCTGAAAGGTGGAGAGAGGTCCTGGAGTCTGGAACCAGTAGAGTATAGGGGCACCAAAAGAGGTCCCTGAGAGGCTAAGCCCAGGTGGAAAGAGGAGGCCTGGTAAGAGACAAACTCTATGCCTGGTTGCTCACAGCTAAGCTCCAAGAGATGGTAAATTCTAGAGGGGAAGGTAGAAACCTCCGCAGAGATCGAAAGCCATAAGGCAGGACACTAGAATCACCAGCAGCCTACTTTGGTGAGAAAGCATCTCTGCTGATGCCTTGATTTGGACATTTCACAGCTTTGGAACTATAAGCTTTTACCCCTAATACATTTCCCATTATAAAAGCCAACCCATTTCTCGTACTTTGCATTGGCAGCCCTTTGGCAAACTAAGACACCTCAGAAGAAATTTATACAGGAAATACAATTCATTTCTTCAAGGTAATGAACACTCAAGATCTCACTTCCTGAAATGGGAAGAAAATGCTGTGAATGCACTCTTTGTAGGCCTTCTGACCCAGTTTAGTGACTTGTTTAATATTCAAAGGGCAGATGTGTCCTCTTCAGTTTAGAAAGTTTGATGTTTGAAGACAATTTAGGTCACTGGCTCCAGAGACCGTATTTCTCCTGTGAGAAAGCTACATTTAAGCATGTATCTTTTTTATTATTGATAACAAAACTGGTAAAGGCCTGTGAAGTCCAACAGCTTTCTCTCTGAGCCGTTCAGAAGAGAAATTAAATCAAGACTCTATGCCAGCTTTCCTTTTAGGAGGGTATGCCTGTACTTTGAACACCAAATCTGTGGAAAATGGAGTTCCAGCATGAATTTTTTTTCCAAATGTATTTTAAGCATCCCCTCCATCGCAAAGCAAAATCAGAAAGACATTACAGATACATTATTTTTTGTTTAGCAACATGATCAGTTTCACTTTAGTAGAGAATGGAACATGTCCTTTCAATGGTAAATCCAACAAAACACCCTCCCTTATACTCCCAACTTCAATTGCATTAAGTGAAGGAAACCATCTGCCCTTGAATCAACTCTTCTTGTTTCTCTGTTGGTCCCACTTGGGATTTGTTGGTCCCACTTGGGATTTCTGCGAGCTGGGAATGAATATTTATTTATTGTGCCTAGTGCCTAGTCTAGACTGTGCCACACAGCTGATTTCTGCACATATTTGTTGAACGCATTTTCTCCTAAGAACATTTAAGAAACAACTTAAATTGTGAAGTCTAAACTACTGAAAACTATGCAGGGGCCCCTTCCCGTTGTCTGTCCTACTTCTGCCACACTGCTTAGTTTACTTAAGCTACACTCTATCCACTTGAATTCATCCAACACACCATGCTCTTTCATATCTCCATGCTTTTGTCCATACTCTTTCCTATGCCTAGAATGTCCTTCTTTTCCTTCTCTTCCTAATCATCTTTTAAGATCCATCCAACCCAAATATAACCCCCTTTATTGTGTCTTTTCCCTTAAGCCAAATTAGTTGTTTCACATGTTGTTCTCCTATAATATCTTCTAAATTCCTTTATTATATTTTTTATTACAAAGCATTGTGGTTGATTTACATATCAATTTTTCCCATGAGCTGGTCAGATCCTAGAATGTACAGATAAGGTCATTTTCATCTTTTCATTACTAATGCTTTACATGGAACTTGGAATGTAGTAGATGCTCAATTAATATCTATTGAATTAAAATGGTTTCTCATTCTGAGTCCAGCTTATATGTGTGGCCCCTTTCTGATATGACAATACATATTTCCCCCTCCAAATATTTGTGTTTTAACAGAATCCTGAGGTATAGAAAATAATTTTTGAAAACTAATCAAAAGGAATTTGCCATTTAGTTTTAATTTAAGTAAAGACATTACTACCTCAAATCCTCTTTGGCGTAAGTGGAATGTAAATTTAAAATGTGGATAATAGCTTTTGGGCATTAAAAAATACCTATGCCTAATTCATTACATGCTTAATTGCACTGTCTGGAAATTTTCTCAAACACTTGTATTATTTTTGCTCCATTAAATTCTAATTGTAACCAAAGTAAATAACCCTTCTGTTATATTTTCTTAGTGATAAAATGAAAGGACAAGGCCATTACAAAGAAAAATAAAGTGAAACAGGAACTTTCAAAGAAAGGGGTGAATATCTTTGTTAACACCTGAGTATCCTGTGAAAATGAGTTTTTTAACCTGCTGAGGTCAAAGTATGACTAGTTATTTGAGAAGCTTGCCAAATAAAGTCTGTGATTTCAAAAATGAACACAGAGCAAAAAAATTGCCAAATATTGGCACAGTGATTTATGACATTGTGCTATTTCAAATTTATTTACAGAGGACCTTTAAAAATTGCCCCAGACACAAAGATCTTTTGCAGAGCAATGGAACAAAGGAGGAGAAACAAAGATCCAGTAGGTTTATCAGAGCACTCTAAGTGGTCAGGTATAATTGATTAATTAAGGACATGTGATAGAGAGGGGAGGTGGCGTTCCCGCAGAAAGATAGTTCTGCTCCACAAAAGCTAACTACACTTGCTATGCAAATTTATATTTTCAGCACCCAATAGGGTGTCTGATGCATAGTGTGCTTCAGAGAAGCTTGGTGAAAAGAGTGAATTCATCACTCAGTTAACGACAAGCTCTTCCCCCTTTCTGAAATGTGGACACACTCTTCATCAAAACCAAGCTCTCGGGAATAACTTCAGCTGAGAACAATCAGACCCATTTAGAGCCCTTCCTGGGTGACTATCACTATTATTATGGACACATACCTAGTGATACAGCCAACATTTTGTAAAACTTCCTGATGTTAACATCAGTAGAATAAGTATATAGCCTACCACATCCTGGTTTTCCCTAAAGGCCACTAGTCAATTTGGTTTTATTTATAATCAGTAGCATTAGATTTCAAGACAACAGAAACAACTAGTATATATTGAGTACTTTTCATGTAGCAGTCATTTTTCTAATTAGTTTAAATCTATTCATTCATTCATTTCTCCCAACACTGTAAAGCAATCGATATTGTATTATCCCTACTTCATTTAACATCACTCAATCTCAAATTCTTCATCTGAAAACTCAAGATAATACCTCATTGTTGAAGTTTAAATGACAAGATATAAACCATGTATCTTGGTCTCTAGCCACAATAATAGTTCAATAAAAGTTCATTTTCTTCCCCCTTCCCTCAATTTCACCCATCACTTTATTATTATTTTTAAAAATATTTTTTGCATATGAAATTTCATATCACATTACTCATCAGGGAAATGCACATTATAATCATGAGATACCACTATACACTCACCAGGGTGGCTAAATTTTAAAAACAAAACCAAATAAATGACCATTGATAATTTTGGTGAGACTGTGCAGCAATTGAAACTCTCAGACATTGCTTTAAAGGCTGTATATAAGTATTTAACCACCTTGGAAAACTGTTGAGCAGTTTCTACTAAGGTCAAACATCTGCCTATGGTGTAGCTCAGCAATTTCATTCATTGGGTAGGTATACCTAAGACAAATTAGTGCATATGTCCATAAGAATGTTCATAGCAACTTTGTTCATAAGATCCCCAAATGGAAAATTAACCCAACTGTTCATTAGCAGGTGGAAGAATGAACCAGTTGTGGTATACTCATATGATGTGATATTACCTGGGAATAAAAACAGAAGGAACTACTTATATGCAAAACAACATGGGTGAATCTCAAAAACATTATGCTGAATAAAAGAATCCAGAAAGAATGTATGCCATATAAATCTCACTCATACAAACTTCTAGATCAGGCAAAACTAATATAGAGTGATAGAAGGCACACAGTGGTTACCTTGGGGAGGTGGTATTAACTGAGAAAGGGCATCGGCAGCCTCCTTTTCTATTGTGTGCAAGTATTTCAATATGTTTCCATTCTGCAGCCAGGGGAGATGTTAGGTCTAATGAAAAGGCCTGACCATACCTTAAATGGGGAAACCAGGAACAAGCAGCCCCAGCTGCTTATCAGGGCAGGAAGTCTCAATAACAGTGTCCCTTTCCCCTGGGTTATATAAATACCCTGCCCTTGGACAGCACAGCTTTGTCTCTCCTCCCTAATGAAGTGGGGCGAGTGGAGCTGCCATCCACCGACCCTGAGCTGAGCAATTGGCCTGCCCGGGAGACCGGCTGTGATGGGCTCTCTTCCCCTGAACTTTTGGACCCTTCGTGCTGTGTAAGTAATTAAAGCGGTCATTTGCTAGAAGTTTCTGTTGTGCTTGAGTCTGTGTTCCCACAATGCACTATACAGCAACTCACTCCACAATATCAGGGAACTTTCTAGGGAGATATAGATTTAATATGTCTGGCCTGGGTAGTGGCCACATAGGTGATGGCATTTATAAAAATTATTGAGGTATATACTTACAATTCATGAATTTTACTGTAAATTATACCTCAACTTAAGAAAATTTTCTTAATATTCAACTGTTCACTAAAGTAGCCACTGGTTAGAGACTCTACAGGATGGTGGAAGATGACTATTCTGGATGTATGGAATTCATTTACTCGTTGATTAGGATCATATCTAAATTACTACCTATTCCTTCTGCTCTGTGATATGCCATAATAGACAATTGCAATGTAAGCTCACTTATTCCCTTTAGTTTTTGTACATTTTATACTGCCCAGGACAAAGACAAGAAGTTCTGGACCATAACTCCTATTTACTATATTTCTCATAAGACTATTATCTCTCTGGACGAACACATTTTAATGTGTATAACACAGGACAAAATATTTCTCCATGAAGAGGCAGTTTGCAAACTTTTTTGCATATGGAAAATGAGTTTGCCAAGGGCATGAAAAAAGGAAAAGAAAAAAAGGAGAGCCAAGGTCCCTCCTACAGTGCAACCCCTTAATAGAGCATCCTGTGGCTGCTAAAAAATTCCGACATGTAATGACTAATGAATTTGGTTTCGCCTCTGCATTTGTGCAGCTGGGGGCAGTGGTGCTATCTAAAGAGCTTCTTTGAGGCAGAGGGTGAGGAGGTGGCAATATTGCACTTCAACTTGAGCAGCCTAAACTAGACAGGCTGTTAAGAAAGTACGAGCTGTACACCAGAGCAATGTAAATATATCCCCCCACCCACCAACAGAAGCAGTTTTCTTGGTAGATGGTGGAGCAGTCCCTTGGCTTTATGCCACTTTCATTGGCCTACTTCACACCATACCACTCTCTTTACACTTTATCCTTCAGCTTCCCTCTTGGGAGTTCCCTCCAGGAGCTATATACTCTAGGAGGCTTCTTTGCCTTGGTACACGCTACTCTAAACAGTTAACTCCTGGGTATGGAAGGAAATATCTAGGATAAGATGGAGTAGACAGAATATTCTGCATATTGTTACCCAGCTTTAGAGTTAACTTTAGAAAACCTTGCCTGTCCTTCCAGGCTGTATTTGGTGCCACTTTTCTGCTCACCAATATGAAAACATATATCAACTCACGTTGTCATTTCCGATTTGCTGGTCTGTCTCCTACACTCCATTATTAGTTCCTTTTGATTAGGGACCTAGTTCTTTTCACCTTTGAATTTCTACTTCCTAGCACAGTTTCTGAAATATAGCAATAGATCACTATAGAATGAATAGTGTGTGGAGAATGAATAAATGAATGGGACGGAAAAGCTAATTTTACATCCTTTTTAAAATTAGTGTATTGCTGTTTACCTGAAAGCAAAACATGTTTTGACTGTATTTGTATGAATTTTCCTCTTTCAATGGAACTTCAATGAAAACGGGACTGTTCTGATTAAAATATTAATATCCCTTATACTGAACTACTTTATGCATGATTAATTTCTTAAAAAATCATAAAACTTTTTTATCCACATTCAGTTTACAATCACTTCTAGACACTGTGTTAGTTTGCTTTCTTTTTTTCAGGGACATAAATGTGGGACAGTGCAATTTCATTTAACCAGAAGACTTGACAAGCCCATTTCAAGCTCCATGGGTACCTTCGGCAGCGGTGAAACCATGAACAATGGGGGCAACTCAAGGAGCACGTAAGGGGACATCTGAACCAATCGTGCTGTCTTGAAGTGGAATTCTTTACGTAATTCTTCATGATTTCAGTTGTGTTACTCCAATGGAGGAGAGCCTACTACTTTTCTAGGCTCACTAAGCCGCCTTATCAGAAATATTCTTTCTAGTGCACCTAAAATCAGTTTCTGCAGTTGGAGTCCATTTCTTCCTATTATATATTAGCAAAAGACGGAGGATAATTGGTTATTTTCACTTACAGAGTCAAGTTATAGGTTTGGAGTATTTATAGTACCTTTTAGGCCTGGGTGACTTCCTGAACCACCAAGTTGTTATGCATCTAGAAAATTCATGCTAATTGAATTAAAGAAGCCCTATGCCTACATCCTTGTTAAGATAATCTATTCCCATCACCTGGTAGAAGAACGAATCTAGATGTCCATCTTTATATTTGATAATTACATTTCCATAACTAGAGCTATGAAGACAAGGGTGAACATCTGATTAAACCTGGGCCAATAAAATTCCTTAGGAGAAAAGGAGAGACAAACTGGTGAGCTATAAAGACAAGAACTTCACCATCACATAGAACTGGGCACTATGGCAAGTGTTAAAGGAATACAGAGCAGGTGAGGAAGCTGGTGTACAGTGGGGGGGAAAAAAAAAGTATAGAGTAGATTGGCCAAGAGAAGCCAAGATGAGAGACTTGAGGGCCCCTAAACAGAGAATTCTGGGTCCCTCTGTTCTGTGACTGTCCTTTCTTTCCAGACCTTGGACATCCTAGAGATTAGTTTTAGGGGAAAATTTTTTATTTAAGTTAACATGAATTGATGTCTTTTATTTCCAAGCAAACTAAATCTAAAACCATAATTTTAATAAAATTGTAACAATAGCCTACAATAACTACAAAATGAAATCAGTTGTATATAAATAACATGCAGTCCCTAAGTCCAAATTATTACAAAAGACTATTACCATGAATTCTTTCATTTGTATTATACCATTTCTGCTTTATTTGGTTGAAAAGATGAGAACTCATTTACAAATATCTGCTATAGACTATCAATACCAAACATGTATTAATTGTTGAACAATACAAAGCAATATTTTTTTAATTATTCCAAAGTATAGTTAAGGAAAGTAAGACTTAGAAGTTTTGTATTTTGTCAATGATCATTTTGAGAGTATTTCTTTGATTCTTTTTGTTGTCAAGTACCTAAGTAATCTACAGGTTTCTATTAATGCTGAGATTACTCTACAATCTGGCTGAATCTTAGATGAAGAGAGTAAAGGGGGTGGGAAATGTGAGATGTAGACAAGTACAGAGGAGGGAATTCTGAGTTTGGAGTCAGAAAATCCACTAATATGTGGCTTAACCTCTCTGGGCCATAATTTTTCAGCTAAAAAGTGAGAGTAACTGTCTATTATACTTGTTTCACAGGGCTGTTATGAAGTTCAGTTCATTTGATGTGAAGCAAAGTACTCTGCAAATTGGAAAGCACTTTACAAATGTAGGTTATTAATGTCATTTCACTTTTAGCCCCTGTATATTTCTATATAGTTTCTGAACAATGGCATCTTCCAAAGAACAGACTGTATCACTTTTTTTAGAGAGGAAAAACAAACAAACAAAACAAATATCCCTTTACCTAATTGTTACCAAATACGAGAAATGTCATGAGTTGGTAAGCCCACCATGTGCTGCTCCCCAAGGAGCACAAGATGACATCATTATAATTAACGACTGATCTTCTCTTAGCTTCCTTCAGATATTGAAGTAGTTTTAAGATTAAAAGGGTCAATGCCTTTTCTATCATTCCTACTTAAATGTAAGGACATTACAGCTGGAAGAGACCTTAGTAATCGTTTCCTGGTTGGCCAACTGTGGCCCACAGGCCAATTGGGGCCCACCCTCTGTTTATGTACAGCCATTGAGCTAAGGATGGTTTTTACATTTGAAAATGGTGGAGAAAAAATGAAAAGAATAATATTGTATCATATGTGAAAATTAAATGAAATCTGAACTTTAGTGTTCATAAGTAAGTTTTATTGGAATCCAGCTATGTTCATTTGTTTACCCATTGTCTATGGCTTCTTTCAAACTACAGTGGCAGAATTGAATAGTTGGAATAGAGAGTTCTGACCCAAAAAGCCTAAAATATTTACTTTCTGGCCCTTTATAGAAAAAAGTTTCCCTGATCTAACCTAATCTTGTCATAGTACAGATGGGAAGACTGAGGCACTGAAAGATAAAACTATTTATCTATTTAACTATTTATTTAAGGAACACAGCAAGGATATTAATTAATGGCAGAATTAGGGCTAAAATCCATTTCTGTTCATTTGATCATTTTTAAATTAATAATTGAAAATTAACTTTAGTTATACTCAACTCTAAATTATATGGCTTCTTTGTATAAATTACTTGATTTGTCTTAAAATCTTTTGCTCACATAAGCTAAAGGCATATGAAAAATTCATCATGATGAAGTAAAATATTTTCTTCATTTATTCATTGAAATGAACTTCATATTGCATTATTCTTAAACAGTTCTAGGTACAAGTTATTGTAGAACAAAATAATGGTGAAAATTAAATATTTCACTTGATAGCATCAATTAAATTGATGGTTATGCTCTGCTTTTAATTAACAAAGAAATAATACATGAAACATTGAAACACTTTCAGCTGAATTGGCCACATTCAATTTTCCTACAAGAGATGATTGACAATAAGATGAGAAAATACTTCCTTAGTCTCTCTATGTTTAGTGACTAGAACTCAACCAGTATATCATCTTAAATGTAAGCAGAATTTCAGTTTTTGTAAAATGTAAAAGAAAGTGTGCCAAAAGTTGAATCATCACCTCCACATTACTAGGAAATCTCTCTTGGGCTTACAGTGAAATCAATTACCTACCCCACCCCTTAAAATGCCCATCTTTAAGGGGAAATGTTTTAAAGCTGTGGTTGTGGATTGGGGGCAATTTTACCACAACCCTGCCCTAAAAAGGACATTTGGCAAAGTTTGGAGACATTTTGGTTGTTAAAATTTGAGAAGGGGATGTGCTATTGGCATCTAATAGTCAAAGATGCTGGTAAACATCCTACAATGCACATGAAAAACAGCCCCCTCAACAAAGATTTATCCAGCCTCAAAGTCAATAGTCCTGAGGTTGAGGACCCTTGTTTCAAAGGACATCATTAGGCTAGCCCAAAGCATTTGACAACACTGCAAAATAAACAGTCAGGTCCTAAACATTCAAGCCATAATTTATTCTTATAGAGCAAATACTTCTGGCAGAAGCCTGGTTAACAACTCATTTTGTAACATTTTCTTTCAGCAAGGAGATAAATAATCATAGAGATTACACCAACAAATAATTGTTTACCTTCTTTCCTGACACATATATTATTGATCTTAACCAATAAGCAGCAAGATAATTTTCTAATGATTCTGATGTCTTCCACAGGAGATTTATTTTGCCCTTGATCTATTCTTTATCTCATGAGAACCCGATAAAGTAAGATTTCTATTTGACTTATACCCAGGATATTTGATATAGTAAAATAACCTAATGGTAACACAAAATAAATCCTAAGTCACATTTACCTTTAAAAGGAAATGCCAAGATATTTCAACAGGATTGTGTCTACAGAGTTATCTCGAGACATTTGCCAAAGGCATATTTAAAGGATACAGCGAGGACAGCCCCTGCAAGTTTAACAGTGTAACTTTTCTTCTAGTAGTAGTTTCTCTATTTCCCAGTGTAACCCAGCTAACAACATTATTAAAGGAAATATATTAAAGTCTATTAAAGTCACTAAATTAAGGAGTGAAAATGCCCTTTTACCAAAAAATTGATGAGGCAATTGCAATTGCTTACTTTCTCTTCAAGTAAATATTTTGGAAGCAGACATCTGGTACTACCTAGTTACATACAGCCTCTGCCTTGAGTACATATTTTATTCTGTATCACTTTTACTGAGTACTAATTATTGGTTTAAGTCCTTAAATAATTCTCTGATTTGAGGGACATATGAAGTGAGTCACTTCAAGCTCAATGTATTCTTTAATGATACAAAAACACCAGGACCCTGTAACACCATGTGGTTCTTCTAAGTAACAACTTCAGAGCACTGAAGCAAGAGCATAGCTATTTATTCCCTCCAAAAGTTACCTATTTAAATGTAATTCATCTAGCACCCCAAATTTTCTAAGCTGTCTGCTAAATGCTGCATATACCAAATTGAATAAAATGTACTCTCCGACTTCAAGATTTTCAGAATGAGGTGGAGGAGCTAATAATACCACAGCATGCTAAAAGCAATGAGAGAAACACCTACTAGCTTTTACGGAAGAGGAAAGCCTAACTTGGCTTTGGGAATTCAGGGAAAATTTTCCTGAATTTATCCAACTGACCTGAGTATTAAAAGTTGAGTAGGAGTTAGCTAGGAGAAGGAGTGGTGCAGGTTTTCCAGGCAGTGGAAAGAGCTTGTTCAAAAAGCTCAGCTATAAGGAATTCCATGGTTTGAGGCAGGTGAAAACAAGGTATGAAGGCAGAGCAGTAGGGGAGACCAGATTACCGAGGGTCTTAGATACTATATCAAAGAGCTTAGATTTTATTACATAGGAGATAGAGAACCACTAAAGAATGTCAAACACAGCAGTATCATGGTCTCACTTGCATTTTTAATGGACCTTTCTGGTGACTGTGGGAAGGACAGATTTGAAGTAGACAAGAATGGAGGTAGCTCCAGTAGTTCAGGACCAAGAGGAGGAGAAAATGTTGTTCTTGGAACCAGGAATAGAAAGAAGGGGAATATCATATATATGTGTGTATATATATGTATATATGTGTGTGTGTGTATATATGTGTGTGTGTATATATATATATGTATGTATATGGAGATCTGGCAGAACGGATTGGTTGATTATATGTGAGGGATGAGAGCAAACAAGACAAAAGGCGTATGCCCACATTTTCCAGTTTGGGCAATTTGACAAACAGGTGGTTATGGCAATTGGGAGAAAGTAAAGAGGGAAAGGAGAAAATTTTGAGGGGAGTTTGCATTGTTCAGTAATGGCCATACAATTAGAACAGAAGTTGGACTTAGTGCTTTGTCTGCTGCAATGTTTTTCCGCCTCCAACCATAAAGTAACGAAGAATGAGGTTAACGTACTGTATTTTCTTCATATCCAGGAGACTACCTATCAACCACACATTTCTGGTACTTAAAGACGCTTTTCTGCATGGTCATCCAGACATAATTTTAATGAGTCAACATCTCTTTATTAAAGGGTCGCACTTCAGAACATAAGTCCTCAAATTTTACTAAGTGTAAGGATCATCTGGGTTGCTTGTTAAATGAAGATTCACAAAGTCCTCCCAGAAACGTAAACTTTGAGAAACACTCCTTCAAGAGCTCACTGGGGTAGATAAATTTACCATCCAAAAAGGCAATGCAATATATAAAATGCTGCTGTTAATGGATTTATGAACAAGAGAATACATTTCATTCTATCTTCTATCTACTCTACATATTAAAACTTGTAGCATCTTTAATAATTTGGGGGATAAGAAGCAAAACTGATCAATGTTATTGCTAAACTATAATTCCTATGCATGTGTCTCCGAAAATGAAAGTAAAAAGCCAATAAAGAATTTACTAAAGTTTTTAAACAGATTTTTTTGTCTGATAAACACAAAAATTACATGTGCCCCTCCTAGAGATTGTTATACTAAACCCTACCCAGCAATCATAGCACTGTACCTTTGCCATGTACTCAGGAGCCTAGAAAATTTTGTTCAGCTTTATTTTCCGTATTTAATATATCACTTTTTAAAATTTCCAAGTATAAAATTAATTTTAATTTTTGAATGTGCTTTTCCAAATGAAACCTTTGAATGTTCTCTCCCTTCCCCTCTCTGGTTAGTTTTTGAAGGCTATGGGATGAAGTTGGCAGGAGGAGGTAGGAGACTCTAGCACTGGGAGGTATCAGTTACAGCTGCTTTGGACTTGGCTCCAAAAGTGAACTGGGTTCTGCTCACTTGGTACTATCACAGACCATTGGAATCTAAGGGACATGACCTTGAGTGACTACTGCATTTCCAAGGGCGTCAGAGGGGAAGGGTATAGGGAGCATATGCAGGATGTTGCAGAAGTTTGACCAGGGTTACTATATTTGGCAGCTCTGGTCTACAATCATAGCTCCATTTAAATTCAACAGAATAAGAAAAACTCCGAAATTTCATGTCACACAACTGAAACGTTTTCATGAAAAAACACAGAAATAATCATATAAATAAAAAAAGCAATAGGGACAAACGTCTCTTCATATTATGATATATCATCTACAAACCAAAATATGGCAGCTGAACTCGTTACTTCTCTATCTGTAAATGATGGTTCATGACTAAATTTTGAAACCTGTGAGACTGTTTACTTAAAATCTTTTGCCCTCACTGTTGCCTAATGCAAACAGGCCAGCCTAAGAGAAGGCATTTAATAGAGTTTCCCTCTGTCTCAGCTGAAGCTATAGCAGCATTTCTCATTTAGTGGTCTAAGGACCACCTGCATCAGAATCACTTGGCATGCTTGTTAAAATGCAAATTCCTGGGCCCACCATCTTCCTATTGAATCAGCATCTCCTAAGGTGGGGGGAAGGGTTTGAATATTTATCATTCACCCATTCATTCATTCATGTGTTCATTCAGTAAACATTTATTGAATAATTTTTGTTAGTCACAGTCTTTAAAACTCTTTTTCATATTAGATAATGGAAAGGAAGAAAGGATATGAACTAGCTGTCTGAAGATTAGCTTGGAGTCAGTTGAGATTAAACCAACAGACTGGGAGAGGGGGAGGATGCGAAACCACTGTTGGGAGACTGGGTCCTCTCTCCCTGAGAGAAGTCATTTCTAAGGAAGGCAGTACTCTTTCCCCTTGAGATGGACCTTGCTCCCAGGATCACTCTGACCCCACAGGTCATCCTGAAGTGAGGTGATCTTGAACTTGCACATCCCAGCCATTTCCTTCCTCATTCCCCCACAACCACAAATGTTCATTCTTGCCTCCATAATGGACTGCAGCAGAAAACAGAGGTCACCAAAGAGACAGGGGTGTTTCTTATTGCCTCAGGAATTTCCTTCAGGCTGCCTGAGGAACATTTCACCAAGGGAAAAAAAAAAAGCAAGTCACATGGTTCACTTTTCAGCAGCCTGAGTTGAAACCACCATATGAAACACACTAGACAATTTTTCCTCTCTCCTGGGTTTTGATTTGGTCACATTTTCTTTTCTTCTTTCTGTTCTTTCTCTTATTTTTTTTTAAAGGACTCTAACACTGAGTTGGAAAAGCAGAAGTTTCTTTATTTGTAACTATTAAAAGTTCTGCCTCAAAATACACTAACTGTATTTTCCTAAAAGCAATTTATTCTTCAAGTTTCACATCTTCAAAGCTTAGTGGAATTGGTTCATAGCAAGTTCCCTGACCTGGCCCTCCACGATTCACCAACATCTAGATAAAATAGGTGTGTGTGACAGTTTGAAATTATTTTTGTGAATCCCAAAAAGAGAAAGTATGTTTGTAAGCTTATCTATTCTTCTGGGTATAATACCTTTGATTATATTGGATTCAGTTGAGGGGCCCTTGATTAAATTACCTGTGGAGATTAAGGCTTTGATTCGACCACTTCTCTAAGGTGTGACTCAGGTTGAGTCCCCACCCCTTTGGTGGGCCAATATAAAGGGGCACTTACTGAAGAAGACACACAGGAAGAGAGAGAACTCTGTCATTTTTTATCTTGGGGCCCTGGGAAGAGAGATGAGCCATTCACTTGATAGTTTGCAGCTGATGTTGGGAAAAGAGTCGAGACTGATATAGTAAGCCCTGAGAGACAAGCCCTATGCCTGACTACAGCTGAGATTGGGAAGAAGCTGGGCCCATGGAGCCTTAAGAGGAAGCCGAGGAAGGAGAGACCAGGCAGAGATCAGTGAACATCTTGCTTCAACAAGTGGCAACTGACTTTGGTGAGAAAGGAACCTTGAGTTGGACTTTTTAGGGCCTTGTAACTGTAAGCTTTTACCCCAAATAAATACCCTTTATAAAAGCCAACATATTTCTGGTACTTTGCATTGGCACTCATCTGGAAAACTAATACTAATACAGTGTGTATTTCCTCTCTTATGATGTAATCTTAACTACTACTCCCAAGCAGATGGTTCAGGAATGCCCTGTTCTGGCTAAGTGAAAATTCTGTTTTATTGATTTTATTCTACTTATCACATACAGATTAAGAATTGTAAACAGGAAACAGAGGCATTGGAAGTAATAAATTTAAAACACAATACTGAAACAAAACTCAACATATATATATATACACATATTTTTTTTAAATTGAGAACACCAAAGAGAAATCAGTTCCTGGAATGCCTGATATTAACTGTAGAAGACAGACCCAATCATTTGGTTGTTATGATCTTGCTATGTTTTAGAGACAATAATGGGCATTGGTTACCATTGTATAAAATTACATAAGTATGAAACATTGGCACTTGGACAGAATTAGTGATCTATAGCCTAACTTGATCACACTCATAGGTCTCTCCTGTATAACTCTCATTTTCCCCAGTATACTTTCACTCATCCTTCTGTATAAGAGAGAGCAAAGAGGAAAGAAATCGAAGTTTTTGATTGGATTTCCAGTAAATGGGCATTTACTATACATAATTTTATAAAAAGTCAGGGTATGAATCACAAAATACTATCCAAGAAAATGAAAAGTAATGTTATTGATTTTATATTATTCAAAGAATTCTGCTATCAGGCATTCAGTGGGATACATACCATCAATGAGGTGGAATAATTTTATTTTCATCTCAGTCCCAGTATAATAAAAAATGGTCATAATCTTTTTTTTTTTTTTTAATTTGTCAGATTCCACAACTTATAGGCTTATTTATTTATCCCCCCCTTGCTGCTTGTGCTCGCTGTGTCCATTTGCTTTGTGTCTGCTTGTCTCCTTCTGTTGCGTCATCTTGCCGCGCCAGCTCGCTGCGCTGTGCAGGCCGGCTTGCCTCCACCAGGAGGCCCCAGGAATCGATCCCAGGGCCTCCCATATGGTAAACGGTCACCCATCCAATTGAGCCACAGCCGCTTCCCTGGTCATAGCTTTTCTAGCTCACCTAAGAGGAACCACAGAGTGAGAATCCTTGCTCTTCCTTCTCAGGCCCTTTATTCTTAAATATTGGGTCCATCATCCAACCAGGCAGCAAAGATAGAAACTTGGAAGTTACCATAGAGTCTTCCCTCAACCACAACCAACCAATTAACAAACCCCTGTTTATTTTACCAACATTTCATCAATTCTCCAGGCCTCCAAACTAGTTGGTCTCTCAGCTTTCAGTTATACCATCACCCAGCAATCTGATAGCTGGCTTTGGCTGTCAACACCCTGCTAAAATCCCTTTCATGGAAACCTTTTGCTTTCAGGGTAATGGCCAAGTACCTGAGCTTAGCAGACATGGCCCTCTATGATTTAA
Source organism: Cabassous unicinctus (assembly GCA_029593785.1). NCBI lineage: Eukaryota > Metazoa > Chordata > Mammalia > Cingulata > Chlamyphoridae > Cabassous > Cabassous unicinctus. The sequence goes on from JAQZBX010010070.1 coordinate 38,223, forward strand.
ACCCTGATGATCTCTAATTGCATTTACTTTGCCCATTTTAATAGTAAATTGAGTTTAACTACTTTTAGCCCCAATACACTATTCTCTTCCACACTCATAAAGCATGGCAGGCTTGTGGTTCACCACAGGGAACCACAGCACTGGATCTAACTCAAATCAAGACCCAATCCTTTCCTCTAAAGAAGAGGACACTAAGTTACATAGAGGTTAATTAACCTACCCAATGTTGCACAGCTGGTTAGAAATACAGCCGAGATTTAGAATATATAATTTCTTTATTCTCTTTCTGATATTGCTCAATGTGGGCAATGTCATACCATTTTTCAATATGAAACTTGATAATCTTAAAATTATACTGATCATTTGGTCTTCATCAACAGACTGGCTTCAACATGTCCACCCCAAATCTGTTACAAATACAGAGCTCCCCTTTCCCCCAGTAAAACCCTATTTTGTCAGAAGCCTTCCCTTCAGCCTTCACCAAGATTTCAGTCCTCAGAAGTACAAAGAAAGCTCTCTGCCCTAAAATTACCCTTCAAATTCAACAGAAGTAACCAAAATAAAATCTCCCAAATCAAACAATGGCAGAAACAGACCTGATAATGAATATTAAATATGCTAAGAACATTCTGTCACTGAAACAAACTTGACTTTTTGTGATTAATAGTAAGATGAAATCTTGAAACACATAAAAATGATGCAAATGACAACAGAAAAATAGTTTGGAAAGGGTCCCATTTGAAATGTATCCGTTTGAAAACAGCCTCTGTCTTCTGGCTATGATCACCATGTGTATGGCCAAAAATTCATTTTCAAATGTTACTCCCAAAATGCAATCCCAAATTTAAAATTGTTGGCATGATCAAAATTTCTCTGAGATGGACAAAACAACAAATGAGATGTTTTCAGAAGGAGAAATAAGTATGTTCCAACAGTCATTGGGTTTAATTCCTGCTTTAGATGCCAGCCTTCCCCTTCTAATTTGTTTCTATTAGGAAATGGGAAGTACAGGAAATAGGATTATGTAGCCATTTCTAAACATTAGCATGTGACAAAGTTGGCAAAGAAACATACATTTTCAAGGAAAGGATAGGGAGGGAAATTGGCCTGAGCCCAGTCTATGAGAAATGGTGAGTGATCCGAGTTTGGCCAAATCGTGCCCTGCACTGCATTTACTGACAAGTCGTCACCTGAGAGAGGATTTCACATCAGAACAATGCTTAGAAGAGGAACAAAAATTACCTGTTGAATAGGAGACTTGGATTTGTTAGCTTATGATTTCAATTGACTCCTGGATACCTAGGGAATCCATCAATCAAATTAACATGGTGGTGGTGTGGGGGAGGTGGAACAAGAGACTTGGGGGAGGGGAAGCAGACAGGAAGGTAGGAACAATAAGAATATTTGATTCTATAATAAACCAGGAAAAACACTGGCCAAAAGATGCAAATTATTACTTATGAACTTCAATTTTACTTGAAAGAAAAAGAATACATAGGAACTAGGAAGCAAATGTAAGACAGCACTAATCCAGAGGACTAAAATTACATAGCATTCATATCCCAAATATGGATAATAAAATTGCTCAGATACAAAAGCAGCTTTCATTCCTTCCTAATTATTGCTGCAAGAATGTGGTATCGCTTTATTTTTTTTTTAAAAGAGTTTGAAATGTACTCAATATCCAAAGTCTCCTAGGATAGCTATGATCTTTCAAAATTACAGATGCCATTTGGAAGGAAAGTTCTCTGGTAAAATGCATCCTGGCTTTTGGCTATTGAGAAAATTGGAAGGATGCTCACTAATGCACTTTATTAGATGAATTTTCACAAAGCACCACCTTAATAAAGGATGGTAGGATTGAGCTGTGTGCCAATGACAGTATCAGTATCATATTGACAGCATCTCTTGGTATAAAGCATGAGCAGTACTTTCAGTTAAAAAAAAAAAAAAAAAAAATGACAGAACTCTTCCAAAAAATAATCTAACTCGAATAGATACTTCTCTGCCTGTTTGTGATCAGTTAAACATAAAACATAACATTTTATGTTTAAAAAAAAAAAAAAACCTATGGTATTAATAATTCATTGACGGTGACATATGCGTCCCTCTTAAGATGATCATTATTTAAGTTAAAGGCATTATTTGGGGGTAAGCCAATGAATAATTTTAACTGAAAAATGTTTCTCGTTGCACACAGTATTGCCGGTGTCAATTTTCTCAGTCACAGATTTGCCAGGACATTATATGTCCCAGACCCATTACTCACTAGTGATTCTGGAGGAAAACTTACATTCATTTGTTAATTCCCTGGCCTCATTCATTTTACGCACTATCACACAGATTCCAATAGAGCAAAACACTTATATCCAAGAAAGCTTCTCTCCCACTCCCCATGCCCAAACCTGCTTTTTCTCCTAAATATTCCTTTAGGGAAGCAAGCAGTTGCCATGACAACCACATGATGGGGGTTTGAACAGCACTTGGGGGCAGTCTTTTGTGAAAGTTAATATCAGTTTGTGTTTAACATGATAAGGGGAAATCAGACAGTGGTAATACTCTGTTGTAAGGGGCCACTTAGCTCTATGGAACTAATTGCTCACATCAAACTTAACCCAACCAGAACAGGGCCTTAGAAAAAAAAAATGTCAGTGCAACTTATTCAAGATTAATTCATTAACCTTCTATTGTGGTCAACTGGACTCAATGGCTAGTGATAATTAAATCAAAATACCACATTTGATAAGGAAAAGAGAACTAAGAACTTTGTCTTGCCTTTTTAACTTCAAAGGTATGTGTAACATCAAAAGATCAAAAGATACTTTTCCCAAATAAGTATAGCCAATTCTCTTTTATGGGGAAACACTTGTTTTCTGTATCTTTTTTATTTTATTTTTATTTTGTTCCCTACAAGTCATATGATGAAGGTGACTTAGTATGGAGCTGTGGGGACCTTTTCATTATCTTTAATCTATATGCTTCTAGAAAGAAGTGTTGCAGACACAAGGTGGCAATTCCAGCTCAGGTGTAATAGCATTCTTTTGTGTGCCTCAGAGGCAGTGAGTACTTGAGAGAGAGCTGGAGGCATACATTCAATATGTTTAACAATACTTTCCCACTATCTCTGACTTCACTTAGGAAACTAAAATTATCATGCCTTTTAAAAAAAATAAGGGCACCCAAAGAGTCACTACTTGCTGAGGTTCTTTCTTTGTCTTTACCTGACAGACCACCTAACTACACAGGGCTTTTTAAATAATGAGAATCCTTTGTTCTCTCAGGTTCCATTTAAAGGGAAAGTGGGTCGAAGGGATTCCCCAGGGAGGGGGAAGAAAAAACAGGAGCCAAACACATGGGAGTAAGATTTTACTCCCACTACATTTCCCACCCTCCTGAAGAAGTTAATCTAATTCTTTTTTAGCTATGGTGAGAGGGGTGGGGGAGCACACAAACAGCCCGTTTTCTGAGACCACACTCTCATGCTCAAGTGTGGTTCAGGCCATCCTCTCCCTGACACCGTGGAGGAGGGTGGTAAGAGCCTCTCTCCAGCCATGGGTGACAGAGCCAGCACTGCATGCATTTGTGTTCCCCACAAGGTGCGTCCCAGCCCAAGTGCGAAGTTGGATATTTACACCTGAAAAGCATCATTAGCGCCATTCAAAGCAGCAAGTTACAGTACCTTAAGAAGTCTGACAGATGGGAGAAAGGCTGCGTGGCACAGCTTCCGGATGGTCCAGTTTAGGGGTCGAGGAGCATCCGTTTGATTCATGACCCCTTCCAAATTCCACCGGGAAAACAACACTGCAAACCTGAGCAATGCCTAGAAAATAAACGGTCCCCCACGACCCTGGCATCCCATGGTCATCTCCACACCTGCAAATTCCATTAGGGCAGAGGCTTCCTGGAACTTGGGAGATTAGTCAAGTGGCGTTGCCCGAGCCACTGAACCTTCTTAAGAAAGCCACCTCCCCTCTCCCTGCAGCCGTGCTCATGCATACCAAATGTGGCTGAATGGAGGCACACTGCCTGCTGCTTCTGGGAGGGGATGCACGGTTTTAAAGGAGAGGGAGAGCCTGCACAAAACAGCCTGTGGTCGGAGTCAGAGCAGCCTGCTCCAGACTGAGCGCTCCCTCTCACGCTCTGCTCTCAGGATACACAGGTCAGGCATTGGAGGGAACCTGGGCCATTTGCTTTGCTAACTTGGTTGGAGGGGGGTTATGGGAGGTGAGCAAAAAGGAGGATAAATAAAGCCAGAATGGGGAACTTGCACTTTCTTGCACAAAGCATCTTTGAGGAGCTGGAAACTAGCACAGGGGGCGGGGCTAGGACACAGGGAGAGAAGGGATGCCTCTGGATGACAAGATAAACGCTTCCGTTTTGATTTATGTAGCATAATAAACCGAGACCTATAGTTAAACGGATCCACAGTAAAGGGGTCTCTGTCACATTTGGGTTTTTTGTTTTTTTTTAACTGTGATTGACTGTCCTCACCCTGATATATACATACATCGTATAGATAGACAGATGAACTAACCACACACACACAGTGGTTGCAGTGAGTCGTTGCTTTCTATGAAAGCAATGTAGAGTATGTATATTTGACTTACATTTTAGAAACAGCAGTTTCTAAATTCAGAATTATCCTGTCCTGGAAAGCCACTCGATACCCTTGTTCTCCCACAAAAGTTTAACCCTGAAGGTGCCATGTGGGATGCTTTCTATAAAAGATGGAGTTTCCTGAAGTGGTTATTCCCTCCCCCGCCCCCATCATTTTCTAAGAATGGCTTTGAGAGAGAGATATTGTGTTGGCGGGTATACTCTTTAGTGCTTCCGTGATGAGAGAATAAAGATGAACTTTTCAATTTGAAGGTAAAATTGGATAATTTCACTTAAAGTTGGGAAGTTGGGGGGAGGGGAGCAGGAGGGGAGGAGGCAGTTCATATCACAGCCTGCCCTCAGACTGCCGCCCCACCCAGGCATGAGCCCTCAGACAGAGCAGTTGACCTGCTGCTGTCCAGGAGAAACCCTGTGTCCCTTAGAGCATCGCTATCTTATGCTAGGCCCTTGTGTCCTTCACTACTGTCTATGCTGATTTCCATTTCTAATTATTTCCAAGAGACTGGGTAAATCCCAGCTCCATGACTATTATCCATTCTAAAGCACAGAGCAGAGGAGGGAAAGGATGGAGCAGCTGTGAAACACTGGCATACTGCTACAATTCCGGATTTGGGACGACATGGATCTTCCCTGGGGTGTAATCAGTTCCTGACACATGCATTATAACCCCATTTCCCTCACAACTGTCCCATGCCTCAGCTCCAAGGACAAAATTGCTGAACTGCTTGTCTACTGGTGGAAAGCAGACCACTGAATTGCCTCCTAAAATAAAATGCATGGGTCTGATTATCTTCTATTAAACACTATCACTTTAATAGACCCAACACCCAGGTGGTTCCTGTTCTATCACCATTCTATTTCCACAAAGGACTGAAGGTAGCTTTAAAATAATAATAGCTAACACACGTCAGGCATTATGCGTCACCCTTTACATGTGCTATATACGTTCTTGGCAATGACAACTCCATGAAGGAGATGCTATTGCCATATCCCCATTCCACAGATTAAGCAGAGAAATTAGTAACAGGCCTAAGTCACATAACCAGTAAAACCAGAGTCTGGACTGGAACTGTCTACTAGGACGTGAGACAAGTTCTCCCTTCTCCCCTCTTTCTTTCATGATTAAGGGGAACATAGAGATAAAGCTACTGCCCCAGTTTTCTGGTTATTGAATCTTATGTAAGAGTTGAGCTAAGGGACTTTGAAGAAAAAATGCTTAGTATTTGTCTCAGATTTTACTTTGGTACAATGTTTGATATAGTAAACAGCATAAATTCTAGAGTCAAGGTATATGGTTCACATTTCTTGGGCAATTTACTCACTTCCTCTGAGCCTTATTGTCCTCTTCTACAAAATGGAGATAAAAATAAAAGCACACATCTAGGGTTGGTGTGAAATCTAAATGCAGTTAGTAAAGTGCCTGGCACACACTAAGTCCCTTAAACCATGATTTATCTTACAAGATGCCAGAGGTCCAAGGACTGACATTGAGGTGGAAACCACTGGCAGTGTCTATTAAGGATGCACATGTGTGCATCCTTATAGTACCAGGTAATGAAGTTAAACATGACGGATGAAACCTGAATGCTTCCTATGAGTTATCATGAGTCTAATAAATGTGGGAAACTGCAAGGGCAGTATGGCTTTCCTCATGCTATATGGTAAGTGGTAATCATCAGATCACAAGATGTTGCCTTTAGTGAGGCTATAGGGTTCCAGCCTTTCTGAGCTATTAGATGCTCTTAAGTGGTTCTGTTGTGGTTGTGAGAAGCCTGCTCCCTGACAGTGCTGAAACACTGCTGTTGTCTATCCCCTGCTCCTCACTGTTTCCAAATACTAAGTGCCATACAAAAATGACAGCATCTTTCTGAAAATGCACAGTCTTTGATTCCTTAGCCTCGTTAATTTTTACTGAATAACTTGGTCAAAAAGAATACTTAGGAACTATGCAGTAGGAGGATCCCACAGTCCTCTCTAATGGCAATTAGAGGAGAAAAGCATAGAATCTGCAGGCATTGATTTGCAGATGACTGTACATCACAAAAGATTTGAAGGGGAGCAGATGCAGCTCAGTGGTTGAGCTCCTGCTTCCCATGTACAAGGTCCTGGGTTCAATCCTCAGTACCTC